>PIJE02000399.1:323134-325634 GCA_002895965.2 Coryphaenoides rupestris | reverse complement strand
ATGGGTGTGTTGAATATATTTCAGGATTGTATGTTATGAGGAAGAAAAATGTTTTCACCTCGCCCTGATTAAAAAAACTGGTTGGTTCAACATTGGTAACATATTTCAATGTTACTGTGTTGGGAAGGTTTCGTGTTGCACACTTTATTCCGAATGAGAGGACAAGACAAGGTAGTTAACGCTTTTCTCTCTGCTGAACTATAAGAAATATGTTCATGTTTAATTCTCTGAAACTTGACCAGGTTAAAGTAGTCGAAGCAATGTTTAATCAATGTCATTTGAAACATCTCAATCTGTTTTGAACTGTATATGAAAATATCGTGTTCCATTTCCATTTTTTTTGTCTTCTTGGGTGACTTATGTATATTTTTTATGATGATTATTATTATATTGTTTTTCAATATTGTTTATTGAAGCTCTTTCAATCGCCATTTTCATGTGTTGTTCTAAGGTTGGGTTGTTAAACTTCATGAGGAAGTCCATGTGTGGTCGTGCTTTGAGACCGGTTTAACCAGGATAGGGAACAGTACACCTACGTACTGACTGGTATGATTTTCCTCATCAATGAATTGCAACGAAAACAAACTTAAGAATATACAAACATAATGAAACATTGTACTTGCAGTCAATATGTAATTGTGTTTGTGTACAGGTCTAACATCTACTATGCACGAGGAGAGAGAGGAGGGGGATCTTACTTCTAAAACCACTCTGTCTGGGGAACATGGCCACAAGAGAAAAGCTAAGAGGTAAGAAGAGGATCTCTTACTGTCTGTGACTGTTGTCCATCTCAGAGATTATTTCATTTTTTTATTCTATTGTTTATCACTCTTGTTGATATTCTATTCTATTTCTATTGCTATGCTTATGTTGTTGGTATTTTGAACAACCTCACCAGGAAGAATTCTATGGCTGCAACTGATCAGTCTATTGAGCAAAGGTAAGGAATTATCAGAAATTATAAACAATCAGACATCCATAATACAACAATCAGACATGAGACATCCATAAATCTTGTTTCTGTTCCTTCACCCAGCGGTGTCCACATAAAAAAAGAAGATGGACACCCCTCGGATAAGAAGAGGTAGGAGTGTCAGACGAAAGAAGACCAGAACTTCAGGCTCTACTGGTGTTGTTATCTAGAACCTTGCTTCTTGTTCTTCCAGCCGAGTCCAGCAGGACGGAGCAGACTCCCCTGTACCCAGCTGTGTCTCCATGCAGAATTATTTGTCTATGGGAAAGCCTTCTCTTTTTAAAGAGGGAATTCAGTCTATTGAACAAGGGTAAGGATTTGAGAAAATACAAGTTAATTTGCAATGCTATTTTATTTGTATAGCCCTTAATCACAGTATAGTTTCAAAGGGCTTCACACTGGCCTCACATTATCCCTTAACACATCTAAAGAAACCCAGAAGGAATAAACAGGAGAGGGATCCTCCTTCCAAGGATGTTAGGAGGAACATAGGTGAAGAATGGGCAGACATATAATAAGCAGAGAGAAGATTGAGAAGACGTGAGAGAGCCCTGGAAGCCCAATGTTCAATATTCAAATTGTGTTCTTTGTTGTTTTAAGTCCAACGAATATCAGCTCTTCTTGAGCGAAGTTTTAATTAAAAAAATAAAAAAATTAAAAAAGTGTTATGTCTTATAACATTTTTTGTCTTATAGGCCTGTGTAACTGTTCCAGTAGACAAGAAATGTTTAATCAATTTAAGCAGAAAAGGGAAAGATTCCTTCAGGATCTTATGAGGTGGAGGATCCAGCATACAGGTAGTGGGTTTAGATGCCACAACAGTCGGCTGTCCATAAATCATGCTTCTTGTTTTTCTAGAAGAGTCCAGCAAGACAGAGCAGACCCTGTACACAGCTATACCTCCATGAAGTCTATGGCACATCCTGTTCAATTTAAAGACGAATGGCCCTCCAGAGAGGAGAGGTAGGAGCTTCAAACAGACAATGAAAACACACCACTTGGTTGTAATCAGACCTAACAAACTCAGTGCCATGTATCCAAACATCCAAAATAACTTGGTCTTTTGTGTGCGTGTGTGTTTTCTCCACATACATCACAGGAAGTCAAAGCTTACCAGGAGTCGGTCTTTACAGCAGCATCGTACAGAGCAGATCATGGTGTGTAAATGGACCTGAATCCAGGACAGATTCCTCTGATGTTCTCAGTTCAGAGTGAAGTTCTGATTGATGTTGGTTCTGTTCCAGAGGGTTGAGGAGACCGCACATGCTTTTCTAGACAAGGAGCTGAAGAAACTCTGGAAGGTTCACATCCAAGATTACCCACAGTGCTCAGTGAGACAGAGGGAAGATGATAAGGAGGTGGTGTATGTTGCGGAAGAGGAGCAGAGTAGGCGCGCCAAAGAAGGAGTTTTAGACATCGCTCTGCTCTGCCTGAAACGGTTGAACCAGGAGGAGCTGGCCGACCCTCTGCACAGTGGTAAGAGACTATTTTGAAAACACAACATTAACAAACTCTTATTTTGAATCA
>PIJE02000399.1:308134-318134 GCA_002895965.2 Coryphaenoides rupestris | reverse complement strand
AAGATGAAATATTCCAGCTCTACCAGTGTGCTGTGGACAAGGCCTTAGAAAGTGAGAACGGACACCTGGACTTGTTCCTCCGCTTCCTCCTGGGCTTCTCTCTGGACGCCAATCAGATACTCCTACAAGGCCTGCTGAGACAGACAGGGAGTTGTTCGTGGACCATTTTTGGAACAGTCAGTTATATCAAGAAGAAAATAAGTGAAGATATCTCTCCAGAGAGAAGCATCAATCTGTTCCACTGTCTGAATGAGCTGAACAACCATTCTCTCGTGGAGGAGATCCAACAATACCTGACATCAGGAAGTCTCTCCAGCGAATCTCTCTCCCCTGCTCAGTGGTCAGCTCTGGTCTTCATCTTACTGTCATCAGAAGAGCAGCAGGACGTGTTTGACCTGAAGAAATACTCTGCTTCAGAGGAGGGTCTTCTGAGGCTGCTGCCAGTGATCAAAGCCTCCAAAACATCTCTGTAGGTTCACAACACAAACCACTAACAGACAAAAAATTGTTCATATAGTAACTAGGATTATACTATGAATGTACTTTAACGATAACAGAACATAAATCAGCAAAAAAATGTGATGTGTAAAATAGAATATGAAAATCTGAATATTCATAATTAATTTGAAGAGAAATATCTACCTTTGCACACAACCAACAAATATCATGTTGACATGAACACTAACATGTTGTTGTCACATGTTTTAAGGCTGAACGGCTGTCATCTGTCAGAGAGATGCTGTGAAGCTCTGGCCTCAGTTCTCAGCTCCAACTCCTCTCGTCTGAGAGAGCTGGACCTGAGTACCAATGATCTGCAGGATTCAGGAGTGAAGCTGCTTTCTGCTGGACTGGGGAGTCCACACTGTAAACTGGAAACTCTCAGGTCAGTTTTACTCAAGGCACACCCGATTAGCAAAGTGCATGTTGTTACTGAATATACTGGTGATTGTATACCGTACATTTCATTTAACACATTTTGACCTTCATTGAATAGCTTTCGTATGCCTATACCTGTAATCGAATGCAACTCAATATCATGTTAATTGATTCTCTGTTAAGAGAACTAAGTTGAATCGCAAACTATTTTTGACTATCTTTGAAGAGGAGGTTTCACTGAATCATCATATGCTCAACTCATAACTTATACAATAACATCACATGTATTACTCCACTGCAAAAATAAATCTAATGACTGAACTGAAGGTTTTAGAAATGAAACACATGATCACCCCAAAAAACCCTTAACTCAGAAATTCGAGATCTAACTTGCAAGCAATCATACAGAAGATACATCATTTGCTGTTTCAACTACATAATAAATATTTAGAATCTGAAGACAAGGCTGGAAAAATGACAGCAAATGGAAAATAAACATTATATTCCACCAATATACCATTGTAATGTGTCCATGGTATGTTAACAAATACAAATGAACATAGTTGTTGAAGAGTTTTACTTAAATTTGAATAACTCTGAATGCTGTGCCAATAATGAGGACAGTCAGATCTTGAATGAATAATAGTCAGATCTTAAATGAATAATAGTGAATTCCTGAGACTAGGGTTTATCTTTGGCTTGAGCCAGTCTGTTTGTTATTGTGACCAACAACTGTAAGGATCCGTTCCATAATGTTGTCAGAGACTAAGAATAACAACCTGAGCCTGGGAGTGGCAAAAACAAGCACTTTAGCGGACATACATTGACGGGCATTATTATTATTATTAGTAGTAGTAGTAGTAGTAGTAGTATGATTATTATGATTATTATGATTAATATTATTATTAAAGGGTTACATTGCAGACTTTTCGCGGCTGCGCTCTCGCTCAATACTGGACCAACTTCAACCAATGTTGATATTGATTTATTGTGTGTGTGTGTGTAGGTTGTCTGGCTGCCTGGTCACACAGGAAGGCTGTGCTTCTCTGGCCTCAGCTCTGAGCTCCAACCCCTCCCATCTGAGAGAGCTGGACCTGAGCTACAATCACCCAGGAGACTCAGGAGTTACGCTGCTCTCTGCTGGACTGGAGGATCCACACTGGAGACTGGACACTCTCAGGTATGAAGAAGACAGCTCAGCACACAGTGACAATGTCTCCTACAAGGATTACAGTCCACATGATCAAAAGCTGCTATCTCTGACGTTGTGTGGAAGGTGATGATACAGCATGTTTCAAGACAATCTGCTGCTCTCACTTTGTTTGCCCCCCAGTGTGGAGCACGGTGGAGTGTGGAGGTTGAAACCAGCTCTAAAGAAGTGTAAGTGTCCATTTAGTTTGATTCATCAACTATTAATTTACCAGACCCTGAGTTTGTAATTGGTGAACACAGCTTGCAGTAAACTGTTTTAACAACATCTACCTATGTCCCGGTGGCATGTGGTAAGGTGAACTGCCACAGAGTGCGTTTTTTTTTTTTTCCCAAATCTCCGTTTGGAGATTAATTGCAGTGTATACTGTATTCAGTCCCCTAATTACATCTTGTTCTACCCATCAGATGCCTGTGAACTCACACTGGACCCAAGCACAGCCCACATAAATCTCTCTCTGTCTGAAGACAACAGAAAGGTGACGCTGGTTGAAGAGTATCAGTCGTATCCTGATTACCCAGAGCGATTTGACACCTGGAGACAGGTGTTATGTAGAGAGGCTCTGACTGGGTGTTGCTCCTGGGAGGTAGAGTGGGAAGGAGATGTTGTTATAGCAGTAGCATACAGAGGAATCCCAAGGAAGGAAGGGGGTAATGACAGTAAGCTTGGAGGGAACAGCGAGTCCTGGAGTCTTTATTGTAATGATGAACGCTACTCTGCCTGGCAGAACGGTACAAAAACCAACATTCGTCTCCCCCCCTCCGGCTCTAACAGAGTAGGAGTGTATGTGGACCTGCCTGCTGGCACTCTGTCCTTCTACAGAGTGTCCCCAGAGGTAGGAGGCTCCTCAGACACACTGACACACATCCACACCTTCCAGCTCACATCTACCCAGGAGGACCTCCACCCTGGGTTTGGGTTAGGGTACGCTCATGGTTCCTCAGTGACCCTATGTCAGCTGTAGACACACACACACACACACACACACACACACACACACACTGTTACTCAACTTTGTTCTCACACACATCTAAATGTATACCAGTTTTGACAGTTTGATTATTTGGGAGCTTTCCTCTTATTGCATTTGTGACCACCAGATGTCCCCAAAAATACACCAACGGAAAAATATTGTATTCATTTACATTACATATTTGACATTTAACTTTGTAAATTTAATTTTGTATGTTGAATGTTGAATTGGAAAACATTTAGAATTATTTATATGTTCTGAATGGGATGTTCTTTTGAAGGATGGATCGAATAGAAATGTATTTTGTCTTTTAGTTGCTTTATTTGAAAAATAATGGAAAGTTAGCCACACACCAGTGAGAGCACATCGGAAATGGTGTTGAGCAAGGGTTCTTTTCCCTTAATTTCCCTTAAAACCTGCACACTAACACATAGTCAGTCAGCGTAGAATGATAATGTACACCAAAAAAACCAACAATGTTGCTGTACATGTATGAAGATGATTATATTGTGATGACAAGTGATCAGAAGTCTTACACTGTAATTTGATCAGCTTATGTATTCATCAGCAATTTATTTATTGTTGTATTGTTACTATAAACTAGCTCATGTAGATTTTGTATAACTCAATGTTAGCTAGACACATGTTTATAGCCACACAGATATAATCTATCGTTAGTGTATATTTTGCTAGTACCTTGTATATAAATATATAGAGTGTATATATTGTCAACATTTTTTTTCTTAGGTCTGGTAGAATTACCAGTTGATTCAGGTTGTTTGCTTGATTCCATGGCTGCTACATGCTGTGTTTGTGTGCCAATTTGTTTCATATCTGGCAACCCGTTGTACTCAGAGAATAACTTGACATTTTAGAGGAGAACATACGGGCTGTAGCATTGTTGTTGGAGAAGCCAGTATTTTGACTTAGCATGTTTCCTTAATGTTTGATATCATGGTCATTTTATGATTTAGTCTACATTTGTTACATATAGCACCTTTAAAAGTTATCTCTAGATCCATAAGAACTGGAATGAGTTTAATGTTGTTCACATTGTTATGATAATAGAGTTTAACGTTACATTCTAACCATGCTCTGAGCGAACTCATTTTAAGTACTTTATAGAATGTGCAAGAAATACTATTGTGGAATGTGTGTGTGTGTGTGTGTGTGTGTGTGTGTGTGTGTGTGTGTGGTTGGTGGCTGATGTAAGCAGCCTCACCTGGCCCGGGTCAGGCTGATCAGTCTGGGCTTGGGTGGGCCTGCACACCTGTAAACAGCCATCACCACACACACTCGGGGAGCACTAGCCTGCTGTCTGACTTTATTACAAACTCTTACAATAAACTATATTATTCACCACCAACTGCCTGTGTCCTGACATTGGTGAGGCCCTGAAAAGCCACTTTAGTGCAGAGTTTACTTTGCACTCAGGTGAACAAACACGGTACACGGTTTTAAAAAGTATTTTCGAAGAGACAACATAATCATAAGAACATGTAGGAGGTACTGTACAGTATATACAAAAGATTTCCAGTACAGCCTGAATGAACCTCATCAGATTTTTGACAGTTTCATTTGCAGAGTTTCACTGTCAACCGCTGTCCACTAGATGTCGCTACAGGGTTTAATACCAGGGATCAAACTGTACAATAGCAACACATTCACAAAATAGCAATAAGATAAGATACAACTTTACTAATCCCGAAGGAAATTCCTGAAATAGGCCTACATATTGTGATGCATTCATGTAAATATAGCTGATTATGTTCTTAAAATATGTATCATAGTGCATGAACAGGCCTACACAATTGACCAATTATTTACACTATAGTGCTCTGTTATATAAACCCTTGTCTATTATGCACTAGAACAGGGGTATTCAATTACATTTCAAAGAGGTCCAGTTAAAGACAATTTACTCAATATTTCAACAATATTGTCAGTTTTCACATCGAACTGGATGTTATTGAATGTTATTTTCTCATTTCAAGTAAAATAAGGGCTGCTTTAAAACAAACATAACAGAGAGCTGTTGTAAACTGTGCATCTTAAAGATAAATAAAGTGATTAATTTTAGAATAATTAAATAAAAGTAGCTTGAGTTTCCCTTTTTCTTCTTTTTTGTTAACTCCATTTCACATTGTATGTTATTAAATGAACGATTTCAACACATCTTGACAACAGAACCACTTTATCACTTCCTTTTCTCTTTATTTTTCTTTGCTCTAGATTTGTGCTTTGTCTCATACATTGCCACTTGTAATAATAGCCACAGTCTGGGAACAAATGAGACATACTGGTTTTGAAATGCCTGTGGGAAGAATGAACATGTAAGAATCTGTTGGGCCGCCAAGCCAGTGTCTTAAAGGCTCGAAAGGCTGCGCCGGTTAAAGTTATCGGTTATAGGTCTGCACTAGAACCTCAGGTGAGGGCCTTTCAAATAGATTTTATTTAACCAGGGGTCGAGTCAAGAACCTTTCTGAGCTGACGTATTATAAACTGGTGTGTGTTGAGAAGTGGCCATTTAACTTTGGTTGCTGATTTCAAATTGTATGAAGGTTGTATTATTTGGATAAATAATCACCATCCATCCATCCATCCATTCTCGTCCGCTTATCCGGGGTCGGGTCGCGGTGGCAGCCGGCTAAGCAGGGCCCCCCAGGCTTCCATCTCCCCAGCCACACGCTCTAGTTCCTCCTGGGGGATCCCGAGGCGTTCCCAGGCCAGACGAGATATATCATCCCTCCAGTGGGTTCTGGGTCTGCCTCCTCCCAGTTGGACGTGCCCGGAAAACCTCAAAAGGGAGGCGCCCGAACCACCTCAGCTCTACTCCGAGCTCCCTCCGGATGTCTGAGCTCCTCACCCTATCTCTAAGGCTGAGCCCAGCCACCCTGCGGAGGTCACTACCCAAAGCTCGTGACCATAGGTGAGGGTTGGAACGTAGATGGACCTGTAAATCGAGAGCTTCGCCTTCAGGCTCAGCTCCCTCTTCACCACAACGGACCGGTACAGCGCCCACATTACCAATTCATCTGTCCATCTCCCGCTCCATTTTGCCCTCACTCGTGAACAAGACCCCAAGATACTTGAACTCCTTCGCTTGAGGCAGCAACTCATTCCCAACCCGGAGGGAACACCACCGTTTTCCGGCAGAGAACCATGGCCTCAGACTTGGAGGTGCTGACTCTCATCCCGACCGCTTCACACTCGGCTGCAAACCGCCCCAGTGCATGCTGGAGGTCACGGTCTGATGTAGCCAACAGAACCACATCATCTGCAAAGAGCAGAGATGCAATTCTGAGGTCCCCAAACCGGACACTCTCCTCACCTCGGCTGCGCCTTGAGATTCTGTCCATGAAGATCACGAACAGAATCGGTGACAAGGGACAACCTTGGCGGAGTCCAACACCCACTGAGAACGTGCTTGACTTTGTGCCGAGAATACGGACGCAGCTCGCACTTTCTTCATACAAGGACCGAATGGCACGTACCAACGGCCCCGGTACCCCATACTCCCGTAGTACCCCCCACAGGATTCCCCAGGGTACACGGTCATAAGCCTTCTCCAAGTCCACAAAGCACATGTAGACTGGATGGGCAAACTCCCATGCCCCCCCCCAACAACCCTGCGAGGGTAAAGAGCTGGTCCACTGTTAAATAATCACCCTCATTCTTATTCCAATTTGTTCAGGTTGATCCTGGTCAACTTCTTCATACTGTGTGAGTGACCAATGTGATCATGTTTCTCTAATACATCCATATAACTACTGACATCAAATCCCACATTACAATATAATAACTATCAATAGCTATATCCTGCTCCAGCTGTATGTGTGTGTATATGTATGTGTGTGTCTATTGTTTTGGTTGTATTGTTATTGTAGTAGTGGTAGGCCACCTAATTGTGATTATATGTCATTCACTACTCATTGTTTCTGTCGGTGTGGGCCTATGGAATCAGACAAAGAAAGAGGACACACAAAGTATATTAAGATTGGAACTTTAGTAATAAATAGAGGCATGAATTATGCATTCCACTGTGAAATTGGAGGAAGTATTTATACAAATGTCCAAGAAGTTGAAAATCAATTTCACCCAAGGTGACCGATAGACAGAGAGCATGGAGAGACGAGACACAAACAGACACAAGGGAACATTCTTCAGAAAGACGTATTGCAGTTTTTAAAGGAATGTCTCTCTTCCCCTCGATGGGGAAACAACCCAAGGTTGAAGTGTAGTCTTATAGTCATCCCGATGTGCAAATGATTAATAAATAATAAATAAAAGTATTGCATCACTAACGAAGTGCTACCAAGAGGCACACACAATCTTCATAAACCCAAAAGATGAATTGTAACCATGTGTATGTATGTGTGCATGTGTTGTGCACTGTGGTTGGTTATTAAAATGTGCATTTTGGAGGGTCCAGTACAAACCCACACTCCCATTCAAAGCAACTCTCTGTGATATCATAAATAAATCCAGTCAATTTGTGATGTCATGCCTTAAAACAAGGCAATGGTATTGTCGCGGTATGTTGGGCTATTTAAAGTGAGTGTTGCGTTTACTGCTGAGATGAACACAGTTGGTCCTGGACAGTGTGGTAGGCAGTCGATATCTACGAGCTTTTGGTCATTGGTTAATGTTTGTTTTTGTGCGTAGTTAAAAGCTTAAAAATATCCACAGTTGTTTCAGTGTCTTCAGAAGCCTATCACGGTAGAAATTGCTGCGTGTTTCAATTTATCATTTGTATATTCTGCATTACAATCATATCCAATAAAGAAATAAATGCAAAAGAACTTGAATTGCTAACTTTTTAGGAAAACCAAATGTGTAGTTTATCACCAAAAACAATACAATACATAAGATGCATTGTACAATTTGTCCCCCAAAAAAATTATTCAAGTGCTTTATGCGAAGTAACAGACTTCTGAAAAATATTTTCACACATTCACAAAATTTCCATCTGACTGCTTCTGCTGTAGAACTATTAAATGTTTCCTCTTGAGTATATAAGAAGCATCCTGATAGCAGTACCAATGCTAAATTCTAAATAGAAGATAGCAAATCATGTTGTAACTGTTAAGACCGCCTGGACAACAATGTAGACCTGAGTCACGGAAGATCTTGGTTATCGTAAATCAACTCCTTCCGACGTTTTTTTTTATCATTTTGAAATTTCTTCTGCTTTGTTTGTTTGACGTAGGAAAACCAGGAATAAACACATTTAAAGGTATTTTTTGTTTTCTGAAAATCTTAGAAAGTTACCAATGAGGAAAGTGAGGTTTTGACAAAAGCAGAACTGGGGTTAAAACCTCATCCGCATTGAAGAAACAGTGTCATTGGTCAAATTGAGTGGGTGTATCTGTGTGTGTGTGTGTGTGTGAGGAGCTCCATTTTACGTGTGCAGTATTGCGATGCTGAAACGGTAAAAAAAGGTTTCCAGGCTCTAGTGGAGGAGAAACCTTCCCTGCACCAGTTTAGTTTGGTGGCGGAGAGCAAAGACAAAAAAATGAATGTGATGTCGAAAAAACCGTTGGCAGAACAAGGCACAAAACGCCCGCACTGTCCCCACCCTGGCCACCCGTCACAACACACCGGCACCGATACCGACACCGACACCGTCTGTAGTTGGAACAGCACCCAATGTCTGTAGTTGTACCCGAGAACAGAGTCCCGCGCCACGTTAGCTCCGACCGTTCTCCCCCCAGTGGTCATTCCTCTTCTAGGTGTGTGTTTGTGTGTGTGTGCGTTCGTGGTACGGGCGCGTTTTCTTATGCTGTTCATCTAAGGCAAAGCAGAGAAGAGAAGAGGGGTTTCCCGGTCTCGTCGCCAGGGGCACCTTTTTATTTGGCCGTCCACTTGTTTATCTAGCGCTCCAAACGCCTCTCTATGGTGGACAAAAGTCAGGAGAGAGAGAGAGAGAGAGAGAGAGAGAGAGAGAGAGAGAGAAAAGAGAGGGAGAGGGTTAAAGTGAGAGAGAGAGGAACAGAGGGAGAGGGAGGACAGAAGTGGGGGAGGAATAGAGAGAGGAAGGGAGATGAAAGGATTAGGACAGGAGGTTGTGCGTGGGCGAGAGAGAGAGAGAGAGAGAGAGAGAGAGAGAGAGAGAGAGAGAGAGAGAGAGAGAGATAAAGACAGGGAGGGAGATAGGGAGGGAGGGAGGGAGTGTGGGCGAGGGAGAGAGGAAGGGGATATGCGAAAAAGACAGGAAGCTCTGGCCACAACGCCAGCGCAGCACCTGTCACGGAAGACTCCTGCTCTCCGTCTCTCTCTCTCCCACCCCCCCACCCCTCCGTCACACTCTCTCCGTCTCCCGAGGAAGGACACCCCAAGGAAGGGAGAGAGAGAGAGAGAGAGAGAGAGGGTCCTTCAGAGTCAGAGTCCTTCCTTCCTGTGTCCATCTCCTGTCTTTTGAAAACCTGCCGTCTCCATAGCAACACCCCCCCCCTCTCCCCTCCATGTTCATACTGAGTTCATTCACTCGATCCCTGTGAATGTGCATGTGCATGTGTGTGTGTGTTTACTTGAGAGAGAGTGGTTTTTATCTGCAGTGAAGGTCAGTGTCTCTCTCTCTCTCTCTCTCTCTCTCTCTCTCTCTCTCTCTCTCTCTCTCGCTCTCTGTCCGTCTTCGAACTCGTTTTGACGGCAAAGGCTTGAAAACCATTTCTGCGCCAATCGAACCCATTTCCCAGTTGCCGTTAGAAGAGGGATACCGGAGGCATTCCAGAGGTCCATCAGCTCTCATAGCAAGTGTCTCTTTCAGTTAAACCCCCAGCACCTCCGACATCACCATCACCCAACAGTTTACACCATCCACGTGACGGACAGATAAGTTCAGCCAATGGCAACAGCCCCGGCCATTGCTCAGTCACGCCTCCCACCAGGGGCTGGTGGGGAGGGGGGCGGGGCACGGGGCTTTGGAGAGGCCCAAGTTT
>PIJE02000399.1:298134-303134 GCA_002895965.2 Coryphaenoides rupestris | reverse complement strand
ATGATATTTCTGCAGTCATTTCTGTCTGTGTGAGTGTGTCTGTGTGTGTGTGGAAGCATGCATTTGCATTCTCTACCATAAAAGTGAGTGCGCTCGGGCATTTGCATTTGCAAGATCCCATTTCTATGGTTACGGAAGCACACGTTGAGCTAAGAGACGGTGAAAACACACCAGACCAGCCAACACCAAGGGTCACGTATGCCACCTGGTCACGTATGCCACACGCCAACTAGCCACACACACACGGCAGACTCAAACCCTGCTGGTCAGTTTGTTACAAATAAAATATATCATTATTGCTGCTATTGCAAGTCACGAGACGTGCTGCGAAAAACATGCTAAGCAGTGTTTGAGATGGACACACCTCTAGGAATGAGGGCTTCGTCTGAAACATATAGACAAACAGGACCTCGCAGGAAGTGGGATTTTAAAGTTAAATAGACACTTCCTGTGGTATCTGGGCTTAGCGTGGTTTTCCCCCAAAGTTTTGCTTCAAACAAGTATTTCTCACTCATGCTCACACACACACACACACACAGGCTAACTAAGCACACGCTAGCTAGCGACACGCTAACTCGATCAGTGAATCCCCACTACCGATGTGAGCAGGTTCCAGGGGGCTCCGGCGAAGACTTTGATTTCTCTTTATTGTAGACACAATAAACATTTAGAAAATTCTAAAACATGAACCAGACGAGTCAAGCGATACATGGCATAATATCCAAGTAACGCAGAGTTAAACATTCTCAAATAAAGGCTGGGGTGGTAAGCTAGACCGCAGGGGTCGTGTTCACACAGACAGGCTGACGGCCTCTCTCTCTGAGTCCGTAATGCTCTGTTTGTTTTGTCTCCGGAGGACGCCACCAAAGAGTTTGGACTTTAAACGCTCCCATTTGAAACGTTTGAAAATCTGTGTGTGTGTGTGTGTGTGTGTGTGTGTGTGTGTGTGTGTGTGTGTGTGTGGTGCGGTGGTCTCTTTGGTGAGGTTGTTGTTTTTTCCGACGTGAGCTAACGATGAGAACCTAGTCAACAGGTCGCTTAGGCTGAGGGGTCGGGGCTCGGGGATTGGTTCCCGACGGGTTTAAACGCTCACAATTTGGGCTTTTTAACTGAAAGGTGATGTTTTTGTTTTGCGTGTGTACACGCAACATATTTACATATTTGTGTGTCTGTGTGTGTATGCAGTGTAATCGGTTGACTGAAGCACTGCAGTGAAAACTAAATCATGAATGAACGGACAGAGAGAGAGATGCAGAGAGATACAGAGAGGGAGGGAGAGAGAGGATATGGAAGAGGAGAGGATGAAAGATAGCAGTGACAAGTGGGAGGAAGGAAGGAAGGAGTATTTAAATCAGCCGTCAAATGGTGTGCGACATACGCATGACACACTCACACACATACACACCCACACACAGACACACACACCCCTTTAAGGTGTTTCTGAGCACACGTGTGCATGCCTCTACGCATCGTAGCATGGCATTGATGTAGTTGAGATATCACCAACACCATCACCACATCCACCACAACACACCCGTTGCTACGGAGATGAATGGAACTGCTGCCTTGGTGACGGGAGAGAGAGAGAGAGTGAGAGAGAGAGCGAGCGAGAGAGAGAGAGGGCGGGGCCTGCGACTGTATTCCAGAGCTTGGAGGTGATTGGTAGGAACTCGCTGATGTCATGATCCATCCTCCCCCCTCCCCCACTCCCTCGTGCCATCCCTCATCAATAGACAAGGGAACCACAGATACCCTCCCTCTCTCTCTCTCTCTCTCTTCCTCTCCATCCCTCACTCTCTCTCCTTATCTCCTTCCTTTGTTTCCTCCATCTCTCCTTCTTGGCTGACCACCACGTGCATACGCAAAGATATGCAAAAACAAGACGTGCGTGTGTGTGTGTGTGTGTGCGTGTGCATGCGTACACACACACATACACACACACACACACATGTGCATGCACACGCATGGCTTTGCATTAGTAATCCTTGGTAGCGAGAACATCTCCTTCCTTCCTCTGTTTCTCCCTCTTTCTCTAAAGTCACAATTTCACCTCATTCCTTTAATTCCCCTCCCAGCTCTTCGTCAAACCAAACACTATCACACACACACACACACACACACACACACACACACACACACACACACACAATCACCAACAGAAGAAGAAATAGATTTGAGCAGGTGTGTGTGTATGCATCTGTGTGTGTGTGTGTGTGCCTGCATGCTCTAAATCTGTCTCACCCTCTAAGCTCATAATCCTCGGGTTAAGCCATCACTGAGTGCTCTACATCTTCATGAATGAGTTTCTGTCACTCATTCACCCCTGCATGTGAGTGTGTGTGTGCAAGCAAGCGCATGCGCGTGCGTGTGTGCATGCGTGTGTGTGCGCGTGTGTGTGCGCGACAGAAGACATGGGAGGCATGCATGTTTGCGTCATGTGTGCAGTGTTGGAGCGAGGTCAGAAAGACAAACCAAAGGCTAATAGACAGAGTTGGTGAATGAGGGAAATAGAGGGGGAGAGAAAAAAAGAGAGAGAGGGAGGGAGGGAGAGAGGGCAGGAGGGAAAGTTGGGTACAAGTCAATATTTCACTTAATTATTTTATGTATTTATTATTTACTATTCTTTCATATAGTCAGTGTCCTTGCTATACTATACTTTGACTTGGCTTTGACATTGACTTTGACGATATGAGACTGTGGGCGTGTGTGTGTGTGTGTGTGTTTGGTGGCTGGCCTAAATAGCCTCACCTGGCCCAGTTAGAGTCTGGGGTGGGTGGTGCTACTAAACCAGCCATCAACACACACACACTCAGAGGGAGCGCTAGCATGCTAGCAAGTGTACCATCTGCTCTGTCCATATCATGTCTCTGCTCATGTCATGTCTTCAATCTTAAACCTGCAATAAACCAGACTTTTCAACTCAACACTACCTGCCTGTGTCCTTGGAGGAGCTCCAAAGAAGCCACATGATGTGGCATTGTGGCAGGAGACTCTGCTACATATACTAGACTGTATTATGCTGTACCTTGCAAGCCCTCATAATTGCTAGGTATACTATAATATAATATACTACTGCTTTTAACATATGTTTCCCTTTCTGCTATGCCATCTGCATGCTTTTTTTTATGATGTTTGTTCATCTTTTTGCCTCTTGTATTTATCTTATTTATTTATTTGTCTTATTTTGTAGTGACATTGAGTACTTAGAAATGCTCTATATGAAAATAAAGGATTACTATTGCCACTGCTAGACAAGATACTTGAGATGAGGTAAAAACATCCTATGCAGTGTTTGAGATGGACACACCTCTAGGAATGAGGCCTTCGTCTGAAACGTATAGACAAACAGCCACAAAGGAAGCAGGATTTTAAAGTTAAATAGACACATCCTGTGGTATCTGGGCTTGGCTTGTTTTTCCACCAATCTATTTCTCTCTGGTGCTCACACACACACACACACGCACACACACAACCATACACGCAGACACACATGATATTCAAATCTTTATTTTGAATAGTCAAAGCAGAGCTGGATGACATGGCGAGACCAAAGTTGTCTGCAATGTACTCCGACATCTGTGTGTGTGTGTGTGCGTGTGTGTGTGCGTGTGCGTGTGTGTGTGTGTGTGCGTATGTGTGACCAGTCATGCTGTGCAAGTGCAGTTGATGGATAGTCTTTGTATTTACCACGAGAATAAAACTTTAACTGTTTTCATTTCCATTTCTTTCCATTTCAATATTGACATTTTTAACTCGCTGACTTTACAATAGATGACTAAAAGGAAGATGAAAGGATTGGAGCATTTTATTGTAATTACTGGTGATGACTTGAGCAGCCCCTTAACGACATACTCTCCCTCTGCTGATGTTACCGGAGGGAGCTCCTTAATAGGACAGGAAATTAATTAACACAATCAAATTAAATGAAGAAACTCATGTGTGTGTGTGTGTGTGTGTGTGTGTGTATGAATGTGTGTGTGTGAGTGTGTGTTAGAGACTGTGAGTGTGTTTGTGTCTTTCAAGGTTGTGTATTTGTGTGTGTGTGTGTGTGTTTCGAGCAGGGTGGTGGGTAGTGTATGTGGGGAAGTGGTTTGTGTGTGTGTGTGTGTCAGTTTCAAGGTCGGGGGTGGTATGCGCGTGTGTGTGTGTGTGTGTGTGTGTGTATGCGTGCGTGTGTGTGCAGTAGAAGATGTGTGTGTGGCTGAAAAGAGGAAGCAGAGTGTCCTTGTTAATGTGACACTGTCACTTCTAAGTGATTGGATTTCCTGTGTGTGCGTGTTGTGTGTGTGTGTGTGTGTGTGTGTGTGTGTGTGTGTCTGTGTGTGTGGCAGTTGCCCAACTCTTTGACAGTTACTACAACAAACTTCCCTTTGTATCTTAACGCTACATTCAACATTTCTCAATTCTCAAACTTGAAAGACCAGCCTGTATTTTCATATTTTGTTCAAAGCCATTTGAATAGCTAGGTTAATTTCACTAAAGATAATTGTCCTATGTGTACCTGTTAACCCTTACAGCATTTCCAAATGCATGCAGACATTGCAAAGTTGTAGCCTATACTCTATATTAATGGTGCTCTCCAAAATATATGTAATATATTTGAATTAAAACTATTATTTTCATATTTAGAGGGTGCGTTTCCTGAATGAAATATGTGGTGTTGCAATTTGTAGTAATGCTAACAGGCTGACATGCTGGTCGGCATGTTATAGCATGTTACAGCATTATTTTGTGTCAGGTCCACTGATGCCCATAGCACACACATTTATACTGGCGTGACCTGTGCTAGACCTTGGTATAACCGCAGCAAATAACCTCTGACCCCTGAACTATCTCCAATGGCATCGAAAAGACAGAAACATGGTTAGTTAGCATTAGCTGGTTGTTTAGCATGTGTGTTGAGAAAGCACGCTTATCCTGTTTTAAATAGGATCTCCATGTCCACATCTCTAAACGTTTTTCATTCCATCTTAGATCTTTGACTTTCTCTCTCTCTGTCT
>PIJE02000399.1:288134-293134 GCA_002895965.2 Coryphaenoides rupestris | reverse complement strand
CATATGTGTGTTAAGATGCAGAACAATAGGCATCTTTCAGAGTCTGCTGCTTACGGCCGATTATAGTCAAGAGCTACTGTGGTGCTGTGCACATAGCTGGCATATCTCCGGAGCTGCAGACTACAGACCCGCATTCTGCAGCACAGACATCCTGTTCATTGTACAGAACGGTGTCATCTACGTAAGAGTGCAGTTAGACACGTAAGCATATTAGACCAAGATACACGAAGAGAGGCGATACGCTATTCAACCTCGTTCACCATATTAAATATCATATCGTCATGCGTATATACACACTGTCAGAAACGTAAGCATAAACCAAGATGCCAAGGAAGAGATACATAATACAATAAACATTTCACGTTATATGTATATAAAAGACGCAGACGCAAGCGTTCCACTGTTAGAATGATTTGTTCTTTTATTACTATTGTTATTTATTCTGTTATTATTTTGGTGAGGTAATGCAAAGCAAGGTGGCTTTAGAACAAACCGCTGTGCTTTCAGAAGACAGTTTCACTAAATAGAAATAGAAAGTATTTTTCTACCATTCATAAAAATGGTTTAGGATTCACTATGCGTATGATAAATCCAAATACATTCTAGATTGTTCACATCCGCTCGGTAGAAAAAAAAAGTACACTTACTGACAAAAGTAGCCGACACACACGGTAACTCAAACAAAACACGGCCGGGGACAATAAGAATTTCTACAGGAAGGAAGGGCCACACTATCCATTGTTAGTATTCCTATACAGTATACACATGGCTACAACAGCACCGTAATCAGGTAGGACGGTTACAGTGAAACGTTACAAACATAACGTTGAGTGGTGTCCACAAAATCTACAGTTCTCGGTTTTACATAAGGAATCCTACATTCAGCAAATGGAATCAATTCATTATCATCTAATATAATAAAATCCTCTTTCATCTTGCATTTCATTGAGATTGCTATGCTTCAATGTACCCTTGAGAAATTCCACAGTTGATTTGACGTGTGCGTGTGTGTCTGTGTGTGCGCGTCTACTCGAGTGCTGTTTTCTATAAATATCTAGGTTAAACGGTGTGGGGTGTGTGTGTGTGTGAGCATCTTCACGTGTGAGCAGCATACTAACAGAAAGCAAGAGGCTGTCGATATGACGATCAGTTGCTAAGCGATGGCGGTTGCTAGGCAGCGTAGGGGGGAGGGGATCCCACAGGTTTACTGCCAGTGTTCTGAAGACACACCTCACTTCCTGTGTGTGTGTGCGTGTCTGTCTGTTTGTCGACGTGATGCGTATGCGCGTGTGGATCCAGTGTGTGCGTCTGCGCTGCTGACACTTTGAGTACTATCTGCATAAATGATGTCACGCATGCAATATCCACAGGCTGATATTTGACAGTATTTCAGATTCAAGGTGTTCAACCTGGGTTCGATCCTCAATGTCTGTGGAGCCTAACCTGTAGGCATCCCAAGAGTGAGTTGTCCCATAAACTCCCAACCTGCTCCCAAAGGGCTTCACAAACCTACATTGTAAACGAATTGCATTAATATACTGCTTAGGGTTAGGAGTCTTGCTCAGGGACACCTCGACACTTAGCTAGGCGGAGCCCGGGGATCGAACCAACAACCTTCCTGTTGCCAGACAACCACTCGTACCTCCTGAGCGACTGCCGCCCCCAACCCCATTATGCGACACCTACATTCCTCTAGGAATTAAAAGGAGAATCTCCCCAAATCCCCAGAAGGAAGAAAACTTGAGAGGGAACCCAGGAGAGAGGCAACCCTCCGTACTGGGATGGGTGAATCCCTCCGTACTGTCCTTGGGTGAATCCCGGTGTTTAGACGTCTCCTCTGGTCTCGCCCAAGTCTGAACACTTGTGGGACGCCACACGCTGATCACCACTGATACGGCCCACCTCTGAAGCGAACCTGTCCTCACAAAACATGTCAGGGTCAAGTTGGTTGGCCTTGCCCAAGGGTGACGGTGACTACTGCAGGACATTGGGGTTTCGAAACCAGAACCCCGCCATGGCTGAGTGCAAGCGATTCCTGGACACTGCAGAGAAACACGTAATTGTCAGAACGTGTGGGTGTTCTCTCTTGAATTCAGCTATTTTCGGTCTTCTGGCCGAAGCCAAATCAGTCTGTGTGCTTTTTCTTTCAAGTCATGCGCTCCACTCCGTTCCTTCTGTGTGAAAGATGTTGTGGTTGTTGTTGATTCCGGGGAATGGTTGCCTAGCAATCGGGGAGTTCCGCTCTCACCGCAACACCTTCATCATCATCATCATCCTCATTATCACCACCACCGCTGACTAACTTCCTGTCGCCGTAGCGATAGTCCCAGAGCTGCTGTTGATGCTTCTCTAGTTCCTCATAGATAGAGGATTGGGGACGGGGGAGGGGGTTGTTATGACTGGTAGCCAGGAGTATCCATGAATCCTTGGATACGGATATGTGTGTGTTTTGACTTCCCCATAGTCACACAGACGCTGCTGCTGGGGAAGGCGTGTGTGTGTGTGGGGGGGCTGTGTGTGTGTGCATGCGTGTGTTTTCCAGTGTGTGTGTGTTTCTGTGTGTGTCAGTGTGTGTGTTTTGGGCTACAGGGCCCGTTCAAGGACAAATAGTGTGTGTCTCTGTATGTGTGTATTTCAGTGTGTGTGTGTCTGTGTGTGTGCGTGATTCAGTGTGTGTTTCAGCGTCCATGTCTTTCAGTTGTGTGTGTGTGTGTGTATGTTTCACTGTGTGCGCGTGTGTGTGTGTGTGTGCAAAAAACGGCACTGTTTTAGGTCCATGATCAAAACACAAAAAAAGGCGAGTAAAACTCAAAGAAAATGAAATTAAAAACATTAATTCCGTTTAGGGCTGGGCGATTAATCGATATCGCTAATACGTTTTTTTTTCAATCTGGATAGATCTGACAGCAGCGCCATGACACACCAGAAATTAACGTGACAACAGCCAATCAGTCTGCAGTGTTTGTCTCGACACGCCCATTCGCTACGATTGCCGATTGGACTTAGACATAAGAGAAGGCTTTCCATGGTATTCGAACACAGGACTGCAGAGCTGAAGGTAAGAACTCTCTCCACTGTGCCACCGAGACAGCACACTATGATGTGTTACTTTTAAGTCAACGCCCTAACACTAACACTAACACTAAGTCCTGTTAATCCTATTGTCATGTCCTGATGGTGCAGTGGAGAGAGTGCATTGTTATCAACTCCACGGTCATGTGTTCAAGTCATGATGGAAATCTCTTGTCCTTTTCCAACTTAACAACGCAGCAATAAGTGTAATGTCAAATGCCACCTCCGACCGCTTCACAGTGGAGAGAGTTCTTCCAGTGGAAAGCATTTGCTAATGTTTAAGTCCCATGAACGTGTAAAGTACAATGCTCATGTAGGCGTCTTGGTGGTGCTGCAGTCTGTGCTGGCACTCAGCAGACTCATGTTTGAGTCAGCGCACATACGGCCACCAAGAAGTGAATGCCAGCAGAACCTCCCCCCCCTCAGAGGGTCTGGGGGGGGGTGTTACACCTAAAGGGCTCTTGCTGACAACCGAGAGCTTGCGACTCTTTTTTTTAAAACACGAATCATTAAAGTGACTTGATTTTCTTAAATGTATCCCTGTTAATTAATGTCACTTAATTAATTCTCCTATTCGCTTGAAACTTTTCTTTATGCTCAAGTGTTTTATTTGCTTAGGGGAGGGGGGTAGGGAACCCAACTACAAAGAAACTCGTCACTTTAATGATTCATGCTTAAAAAAAATGCTCTCGGTTGTCTGCAAGAGCCCTTTAGGTGTAACACCCCCCCAGCCCCTCCGAGGCAGGGGGTTCTGCTGGCATTCACTTCTTGGTGGCCGTATGTGCGCTGACTCGAACCTGAGTGCTAACCTCCAGACCAGACCACAGCACCACCAAGACACCTATGTTGGCATGGTCTCCGGGTATATTTAACTTTACACGTTCACGGGACTTAGACATAAGAGAAGGCTTTCCACAGGATTTGAACCCAGGACTGCAGAGCTGAAGGTAAGGTGGCTCCGCTGTGCCACCACACTATGAAGCGGTCGGAGGTGGCATTTGACATTACACTTCTGCTGCATTGTTAAGTTGGAAAAGGACAAGAGATTTCCATCATGACTTGAACACATGACCTTGGAGTTGATAACAATGCCACTGCACCATCAGGACATGACAATAAGATTAGGACTTAGGGTTAGTGTTAGGGCGTTGACTTAACAGTACCACTTCATAGTGTGCTGTCTCAGTGGCACAGCAGAAAGAGTTTGTACCTTCCGCTCTGAAGTCCCGGGTTCAAGTCAAGCTCCAAGCAGGACTTGAACACACGACCGCAGAACTGACAACTGAGAACTCTAGCCGCTGTGCCTTCGAGACACCACGCAAATAATTTGTTATATTAAGTCCTATTACAGGACTGTTGTTCAAGTAAATGCCCGACGGGCCGGATTAAACAACGCAACAGGCTATATGTGGCCCGCGGGCCATAGTTTGCCTACCCCTGATTTAACCACTTCATAATTCATATTTTGTACTTTATTTTATCTTAAAGTTGCACAGGGCATTTGAGCCACTTGTTTTACTATTTTTGTCTACCTCGAAAAACATGTGAGATTTACATTTAAATAATTTGAAAGGTGTGTTTTATTAAGGCTATTACAGCATGTTTGCAGTGTTTAATATTTACATTATTTTGTTAATAAACTGTTCTAAAGTTTAACTAATGAACCCTCTGGTGTCTTCTTCATTTGTCATAATCAGGATACTCTTCAAACTGGCAGCATTATCAAATTATATGTTGTTCTAAAACAATCGGAAAGAAATCGATCAATATAAAATCAAATTCGTGATTATATTTTTCCCAGATCGCCCAGCCCTATTTCTGTTTAAAAATGTTTTACTGACATCCACAAATGTACATAATGGAAGGCAGGAAGAAATAAAAAACCAGCAAGTACAGACAAACAAAGGAAGCTCCACGGTCATGCTCTG
>PIJE02000399.1:268134-283134 GCA_002895965.2 Coryphaenoides rupestris | reverse complement strand
CAGTTTCTGTCTCCCTCTCTCTTTCTGTCTCTTCCTTTAAGGGAAGCCCTTTTAACATTCAATCCTTTGCAGACATGTAAAAAATAGCTACTATTTCATACATATTTTTGAGTTACTGGTATCCATTCGATGGGATACTAGTAACTAAAGTAAAAGAACTAGTACCTAAAACAAAGTGACTGATCTGTATTTTTTTGTTACTAGTAACTATTCATGCTCCCTCTCTCTACATCTCTTTCTCTCTCTCTCTCTCTCTCTCCTCCACCCCCTCACCACCTTGCCTTCACCATACCTCCTCCTCCATATCTCTATCCATCTCTCCTCCTACATCTCTATCTCGCTCCTGAGTCAGAGCGAGGCGTGTCACTTCCTGTCGGTGATGTCATCATTTTCCACCCAGGCCTCTAGCCTGAGGGATGCCAGCCAATCAATCACCACCGCCGATCGATGCCCCTGATTGGTCTGTTGCATAAGCTTCCGATGAGGTCACAGAGACCAACAGATAAACTGCCGGGCCCAGCAAAGACCCCGCCCCTCAGGTTTGATAACCGGCCAATCAACAAACAGAACCGCGTGAAGACAGTTCATGCGGTTCTGTTTTACACTACCAGTGTAAAATAGGGCAGCATCATTTTGCTGGATTCAAACTATTTTAAATTATTCCTTCTTCCTAAATATGTACATAATATAGATTTGAAATGTATTGATTGTGACTGGAATATTGATTAAATTGCAATCACAGTGTGGTGTGCAAAGTGTTTATATATAATGTGATTAAGTACAAGACAAGAGTTTATTACTACCTATGTCTTAGCACATTCATTTTTAAGAGAGCCAAACTATAGAGAAACAATTTTTTTCTAGTCAAATGCTTCACTTCCTCTAAAAACAACATAAGTGGTAGAGAGGTTTATGAACAACATTGCTACTGTTTATAGACAGTATTTAGGCGCCACCTGGTGGTTGTGAGTATAAACGGGTTGGAACCAGTTTCCTGCGAAATGTCAGCGCAAGGATTCCCAGCCCCACCTTATTGGCTATCCTGCGTCCACCAATGAAAGGAGGCCAGAGTCTCTGAACCTCCAATAGCACGCAGCGGAGGAACTCAGGCTCCGCCCTCGCTCTCTGGCGCATCTCCTCCTGGACATAGAGAGAGAGAGAGAGAGAGAGAGAGAGAGAGAGAGAGAGAGAGAGAGAGAGAGAGAGAGAGAGAGAGAGAGAGAGAGAGAGAGAGAGAGAGAAAGAGAGAATGTTGAGTATGTGTGTGTGTGTGTGTGTGTGATGTTTATGGTGTCTATGTGTATGTGTGTGTACGGTGTGTATTACCTGATATGTAGAGTATGTATGGAGTGTGTATGTGTGTGTGTACCTGCTGGGGCCCGCTGAGTGCCAGGGTGAAGGAGGTGAGCAGGGAGGCCAGGGCTTTGGGGATGAGAGCGGAGATGAACAGCAGGAGGTGCTGAGAGGCGCAGCTGGGGTGCGGGAGGGGCAGAGACCCCAGGGACCCCACAAACCTACACAGTCACAGCCCAGTCACTGACGCGTGCTACAGGGCAACAAGGTCACGGGTTTGACGCTCACCTGTGACTGACTCAGATGGATGTTCAAGAGGAGTGAGGTTATATAGCGGTGGTTATAGAATTATTTTATAGAATGTGGTTATAGAACTGTGTTATAGAATGATGTTATAGAATGTGGTTATAGAATGATGTTATAGAATGTGGTTATAGAACTGTGTTATAGAATGTGGTTATAGAACTGTGTTATAGAATGTGGTTATAGAACTGTGTTATAGAATGGGGTTATAGAACTGTGTTATAGAATGGGGTTATAGAACTGTGTTATAGAATGGGGTTATAGAACTTTGTTATAGAATGGGGTTATAGAGTGCAGTGATGCAGTGACTGCATCATTACAAACAAGCAAACAAACAAACAAAGGGTGTGGTTATGTAATGGATATAATCGTTAAGGGGTGGATTCGTAAAGGGACCCTGTAGTCCTACAAGTGAAGACCAGGACCCTGTAGTCCTACAGGTGAAGCCCAGGACTTGTAGTCCTGCAGGTGAAGCCCAGGACTCTGTAGTCCTACAGGTGAAGCCCGGGACTATGACTAGTCCTCCGGGGGAGACGCTGACCTACCCGTGCTTGTCGTTCTCCAGCTTGTCCTTGATGATGTCCATCAGCTTGGCCCTGGCCTCCAGCGCAATGGAGAACCCCGAGGACCACATGGGCACCTTCAGGCTGACCGGAGCCGAGATCAGACCTGGGGGGGCGGGGTCCCGGGTACAGTTCATATATCATATGAGGGTTGTCAGCGTCAAGGAGCAGAACCCAGGCTCAGGCTCAGAGAGGGATTCAGAGGTCTAGAAAGACTGCAGTTGTAGCTGTACTCGACACTCAAAGTGACGTGTTAGTGAGGTGTTTGTGTCGTCTGCGCTTTCACACCGTGTCGTTGATTGTCTGATCGTCTTACACATAAATATTTCACGAGGATAAGGTGTGTGTGCGCGTATTTGACTCACAACTCAGTAAGCTTATTGTTGGGAGTTGTGGATGTATTGATCGTGTGGGCCGGTAACTTTCCACTCTGCTGTGTGACCTACGTGACTAGTTAGCTGTTTGACCTACGTGACTAGTTAGCTGTTTGACCTACGTGACTAGTCAGCTTCACTCTTATCTGTTTGCCCCGGGAGGCCTCTGAGACGCACTCGCAGCTGTTGTTGTGGGAACATGTTGCCTCTTCTATCGGGACTGGCTGTCCCGCGGAAGGTCTCAACCGGAGACCTTGCAGTCCCTGCTTCCTGGTCTGGGGCATGGAGACCCACATCTCTGTGTGGCCCGTGAGGCCATGATATCCGTGCTTCAAGTTAACTGTCTGTCTGTCTGTCATATCCACGTGGGGCCTGGGGTCCTGGCGTCTCCGGATTGGCTGTCTGCGGTGTGGGGACGGAAGGGTCTCCATGGACGGCCTTGTTGTCCCTGCTCCCTGAATGGCTGTCTTAGAGGCGTTTCTATGTCTGCTTCCCTTGTTGAGTTGTTGTGTCTATATGTAAATGATCCTTTTGTTGTCCCATGCAAACTGTATATATGCTCTATGTATCTAAATAAACCTTGAATCATTCCTGGTGAGACTGCCTTGTGTCACATTGATTCCCGAGCTCGCTGCTTTGCTACAGACAATCCAGAACCTGAACCTGAACCTGAACTCCAGCCACAATAGATGTGTGTGTGTGTGTGTGTGTGTGTGTGTGTGTGTGTGTGTGTGTGTGTGTGTGTGTGTGTGTGTGTGTGTGTGTGTGTGTGTGTGTGTGTGTGTATGTGTGTGTGTGTGTGTGTATGTGTGTGTGTGTGCATGTGTGTGCATGTGTGTGTGTGTGTGTGTGTGTACCGTGCCAGTGCTGCGTGCACAGCTCAGAGATCTCCTGGTAGAGTTGAGGCTGCTCCTCTGGGTGGACATTGAGGAATAGACCCAGGACCAGTTCTGTCCCCAGACACTTAAACACAGAGTACACACACTGGGTCTCACCACTACACACACACACACACACACACACACACACACACACACACACACGCATACATACAGAGACATGCACGCACACACACACAGACATTTGAGGTTGAGGGCCATAAGAGACCTACCTAGCGGGGGCCGGACTAACAAGACACTTTTGATATGATTGAAGATGTATTCTCTGACTGCGTGCCATACACCTTTAAAACGTCTAATTTCCTTAATAAAACTAGTGAAACGAGGAACACACACAAGGCTAGAGTCTGAGATGTCCAGGCCAACTTGTTTTATTCCTCTCTAATGTTGCTTCCCCTGTGATTTTATACTCTTTTCAGTTCCACAATGTTCAACAGAATTTGTTGTAAATATTTCGTCGAATGATTTGAAACGTACATACAATAGGCATACAACTGTATATTCAACACGAAGAAATGCGTAACATATAATGGCCGACCATAAAAAAAAGGGTTTTAAAAACAATTGTAGTGTTCAGGCACATATGCATAAGATGTACCTAATTAACAACAAATACTGTAGGTGCAGATCTTTTTTTCATGGAGTAAATAGCTGCAGTAGAAAATAAAATGTATTATTTTGTTACCTGGCAGAAAGAGCCTGCAGGTGGCGCTCACACACACTGTGAAGACAAATAACAAGAATAATTTTAACTAAAACAACAAGCTAGTAGTTACTACTAGTTTACTCATAACTAATGACACACGAGAGGGCACTTCCACTTTCTGGTATAGTAATGTTGCTACACAAGCATGGATGGGGGGGTGGGTTCGCTACCTGGCGATGTCATTGTTCCATGACTTTAGACACGCCCCCGTGAAAATACTACTGAGAGACAGACGTAGAAGACACGCCTCTTCACCTGGAACACACACACAGTCACACAAGATCACGCACGCACACACACACACATTCATAAATATACACGACACAATAAACACTTTACAAACACTCAACTGTGTGTGTGCGTGTGTGTGTGTGTGTGAGAGTGTGTGTGTGTACCGTTGGTGGTGACGAGGGTGTCACCATACATGTTGGTCATCAGGTCCGTGGGGTCTTTGAGAAACACACTGGACTTCTCTAGAGGGAGCAAACTCAACTAGTTAGCTAAAGACACATATTGTTGCTAAAACTGTCATTGTGACATAGTGACATCAAATTTTGAGATAACATTTTCTTAATGACAATTTTAAACATGAAGTTTGAAATGGCTTGTAATGGCTAATTACGTGCACACCTGGTGGTATAATAGGACCCCTTTAAAACTATTAAACTATTAAACCTGCACTAACGTTTCTACTGCAGCTAAGTTCTATTCTGGTCCCCCCCCCCCATGGGAAACATGGGGGATGATAGTAACTGTAAATGGTAAATGGATTGCATTTATATAGCGCTTTTATCCATAATGTAGGTTTCCAACCATAGCAGGAAGTACAAACTTCTTTACCAATGCTAAATGTAACTGCAGCGATTGCAAAAATGTCTCTGATGATACATCCAGGTGAGCAGGCAAGTTGCCTTTCCTGACTACACAAGGAGAATAAACCAGGGATCGCTGTGTAAACAAGGTATTTGGTAATTTCACCCTGGGGAGAATGAGGAAGAATCCCTGATGAGTCTGGACCTGACCTGTTGTTCTCTACCTGACTGCCTCTGGTGGACAGGTGCAGAATTACAGACTGGGTTTACAGCGCATGTCATCTTATCTTATACCACACCTATCTTCGGCCTGTATGTATACAGATACAGATCACTTTATTGATCCCGGAAGAAATTATTGGACAGACCCAAGTTTATTAACACACACACACACACACACACACACACACACACACACACACACACACACACACACACACAAAGGGAAGAAGGATATGTCTTAACCGGTCTTGAGAAACACGTTCAACTAGAAACAGCATTGTGACACTTTTGATTCAGCTTTGTGACTCGACATGTGTAGTGTGTACGCTCAGGTATTCTTGCTGTAAGACGGTTGTGTGTATTCGTCCACTGACCAGTACAACTGGTACAACTATCTCGTATACTGTGACTGCAGAAATGAACAAAGACTTCCCTTCTACCTGCCATGCAGGTGCATACCCCCTCAGGATAGAGGATATATGACACGTTTCAAATTAAAAGTCTCTGTTACAGCCAGGACCTGGACTGTGAGAGAAGCTTGCACTGATTTGAGTTTGACCAAAGCCTAAATAGAAAATAAAAAAGTCTAAATATGTGTAATAACGACTAATTAGTAATGTGAAATGCCACTGAAATGTGAAAATCGTGTAAAGGTAAAGGAGATACTTTAGGTCAAATATGGCATCCCTGTTATTGCTATGGTTATAAAGTATTGGTTATTGTTATATTAGGAGTGGGATATAAGGAAGCTTTGTTCCCCAACATCTCTCTACAGCCCCCTGGTCCCTCTTATGACTTTATAATCCCCCCGCCATGAAAGTACACTAAAACACCACAGAATACACTCAACCACACTTCTACTGAGTCCTGGAAGTAACAGGAGGGACATCCCTCAACAATAACGACCGTATAACAAGCATCTCTTCCTCCATTACATTAGAGATATAATACACGTACAGCTCCACAGAACATTAATAACAATGTATAGACCGGCGTCGAATCTACTCCGGAGACTAACGCCGTCGTTTGCGCTGAGACGTCTGCGTCACTCTGCGTAGTCTACGCAAACACGCGCAGGCTACGCCGTAGTTTACGAACGAACGAACGAACGAACGCACATCGGACGCAATAAAGTGTACATGGACCTGAACACAACCCGCGGGCACAGTCACCAACACTACCGTCGTGTTTGTTTGTGTTACCGTGAAGCAACTCTCTCATGCCTCTCACGGAGCACACGAACGCGGTGGGCTTGTTGAGGAGCCGCGACTGAAACACTCTGCAGCCGCCGCCGCCGCCGCCGCCGCAGTGTTTGTCCAGCCGGTGGTCGCAGAAGCCCACCGGGTCTTTATAAAACTCCAGCGACTTGTCCCCCACCACCGAGTAGCCTGGGTTCCCGGGCAGATTGGACATTGTTCCTCCACTTTGTGCGAGCCTACGTCACCATCAGCACCATCAGCACCGTCAGCATCACCGTCAGGTCAGTCGAGTTTACTTTCGCGTTGTGGCTTCGGTCAGTCGGTCGCGATCGCGCTGTCAATTGCGCTTGTACTCTCGCGATACGCGAGACGTAGATCTCGTCCGAGGGAGTGCAGTGCAGGTGTGCAGGTTTTTATCGCGAGAGGACGTCGGTGGACCCAGCAGAGCTGTCCTGATTGGTAGATAAAGTCCCTCCTCCACGTGTGCAGGTGAGAGGAGGACTCCAGTGTGTGTATCTTTATATATTAATATATTAATATATTATTATGGAGCCCCCTGAGGAAGTCCTCAAGCAACAGGTGAACGTTTCACTTCATGTCAGACAGAAGAGTTCTCATGACTCATGAACTAAATGGCTTACATGCAGGCTTCAATGTTATTGAAGATGACTCAAAATAACTTACAAAATACCACCTGGATCTGTGTGCCTGTCACCTTAAAATGAAGTGGGATATATAATAGGCTATTATTTGTCACGCACACACCACACACACACACACACACACACACGGGGTTGTTTTAGACACAAGAGGCGTAGGCCTACTGACGTTAGAAACGTTATAATAGCCTACTGAACATGGTCAGTTTACCAGCCTACCAATGCTTTAATTTGGCTTCATACTTTATGATGGTCTGTGTTTCTATAAGAAAGTATAAATGGGCCTACTCATATTTTATATGGACTCATTCAGAGTCTGTGTTTACAGAGTAAACAACCGTAAACCCTGTCCTTGGTGCTTTATTACACTGCTGTATACCATCCCGTCATGGTCATACATACTTAATAATAATAATAATAATAATAATAATATTAATATTTATATTATTATTATGATATACTAGCAATGATATACTAGCAATAATAATAATAATAATAATAGTATAGGCCTAAAGAATCAAAGTTTTTAGGCTGCATGCCTTCCAGTGTGAATATTACATCAACTTAAGGATTATAATAATGCTTATCATTAGAATCGAGAATGGTGTTATATTGGTATCATTTGGAGGACAGCATAGTGTCTGACTCTCAGTCAAAAGCACTGGGTTCGATCCCCTCATGTCCTGGCTACCTGTGTACCATCCTTAACCAAGACACCCTGACCCCTACCTGCTCCTTATGTCTCTGGATTTAATTTCCTGAAGGGGATTCATTAAGTACCTACCTCTTATCTTCATAATACACAGTCACACACAGATTAATGGCTATTTATTGAATATGTTGAACAGTTGGAATTAATAAAGTGATCACGATGAAGTCGGCAAGAGGTTCTACATGTTCGGTTAATTGCCCAGCCCTACTAAATAGTGTAACAAACAAATAATCCCTTTATTATAGAGTAGCTGTGCAGCATGCAGCTTGTACCGTCCTCCTCATCTTGATGTTATGATTGTGTTGGGGGGTTGGAGGGTTGTTTGTTGTCATGCACACACAAGATAAAGGTTACACACGCTTGAAGATGACCCAAAATAACTTACAAAATACCACCTGGATCTGTGTGCCTGTCACCTTAAAATGAAGTGGGATATATTAATAATCGGCTATTATTTGTAGAAATTACATGTAATGTGTTAATGCACTAACGTTATGAATGCTTATTAGTAGCTTATGCCTATATTAATTCTAATCATTATTATTTTAGTTTTCATGGTTGTATCCTTAACAGTTTAATACTTACCGCTAGGTGGCGCTGTTGATCATTTTATTTTTTCTCTCTTCGCTTCTTTCATTGTACATCAATGCTTTATCCCCCCCTCTCTCTCTCTCTCTCTCTCACACACACACACACACACCCCACAGACACACACACACACACGCACACACGCACGCACGCACACACACACACACAAACACATACACGCAGCGCCTCCCCTTATCATCTCTCTCTCTCTCTCTCTCTCTCTCGCTCTCTCTAAACTCTCTCTCTCTCTCTCTCTCTCTCAACTCTCTCCTGTACTTCATTATTGCGCTATACTTGATGGCTCCACCGTGCACACCGTTCCTCATCAGATTACACAGACACACACACACACACGGACAGTGTGAGGGACCGTGCGGAGCGGGACATGACAGGAGCGGTCGGCGAGCCGCGGAGGGGACGGCCGGGGTGGTCTCTGGATCCCGCAGCACAGGTGAGGGTCCGGGAGGTGTTCACACACACACACACACACACACACACACCGATTCCCACCGTTCCTCCCGAAGAGTTGAGTCTATATTTAGAAATGTGAAAGACTCGAGTTGACTTCATCATTTAAAAAGGATGGTAATTAGTTGTTTAAGATAACTGAACACACAGCGTGTGTGTGTGTGTGTGTGTTCAAATGTATTTAATTATAACCTCCAGTTAAAAAAATGCTGCCTTCCCATCTTTATGGTGACATTCATCAGAAAGTAATTTTTTTTTTATCAGAAAAACTGTTATTATTTATCATCTGTAACATTGTATTTAAATTTAGGCATAACATGAACCTAAAGGAAACAACAAGTATATATATTTGCCTATTTTCTCACGCATTTCTTAAGGTTAAGGTCACATGTCACATGTCACACACGCACACACACGCACACACACACACACACACACTTGAAGGACCTTTGTCCCATCCACGTACTGTAAGTATGTAAGTATATGTCACTTAGTCACTAACTGTCCCTGAACTGTATACCTTGCCTTTAATGTGTGTGTGTGTGTGTGTGTGTCTGTGTGTGTGTGTGTGTGTGTGTGTGTGTGTGTGTGTGTGTGTGTGTGTGTGTGTGTGTGTGTGTGTATGTGTGTGTGTGTGTGTGTGTGTTTGTGAACACACAATGTCATCTGCCAGTGTGTGTCTTTAGCCATGCTAGGTCATGTCTTTAGCGTTTAGCACGCCATCGGCCAGTCCTCAGCTAGTTCTAATTAACCTCTAACTCTGGACTCTTCACTCAGGCTAATATTAGTTTGTCTGTAGTGACGTTCTGTCATTAGCCTGATTCTCAGATCCACAGAGGGCTAGCAAGGTCCTTCTCTCTATTAGCAGTTCCCCCACAGCTCTCTGATGCACTAAGTTGCTAAAAGCTAAAAGTTGGACAACCAGCAGCCTAAGTTAAGGTGATGCTTCATGTGAGTGTACATCACAGTGGTTCCAAACCTTTTTTGGGCTGCAACCCCATTTTTGGAACATTCTTCCGACCTCAACTTGCATCTGCAAATGGTGCAGTAGTGTATTTGTATGTATGTATGTATGCCTTTACAAGACCTTTCAAACCTTTGCAAAATAGTTTAATGAGAAATGTACCAGTCAGCAATCTTCCCGTGACCCTGTATGCAAATCAGGCGACCCCAAGGGTGCTCTTGACCCACAGGTTGGGTACCGTGGTATATTGTGTTCTGAGAATCAAATTATTAACAGTTTCTTGTGTAGGGGAGAGTGTGTGTGCGAACACAAAAGTGTGTGTGAATTTATTTTAAGTTTGGGGAAGTCTGTTGTCTATTTGTGACTGTGTGTGTACACTTAGATATGTTTTTATTAGTAGCATCTGATGTTTCTGCGTGTGGCTAATATTTGTGTGTGTGTTTGTGTGTGTGTTTGTGACTCTACATGTGAGTGTGTGTGTGTAGTATGGCAGTCGTGATGCATGTGTCTGCATGGAGGCATGTAATGCAACACAGTTTCATCTCAATATCATTCCTAAGATCAAACTAATTTTCACATTATGGGAAAAATATTCAAGCCAGCCTGGTCACTAATAATTGTTATTATTTTTACGTCCTGCACTAGCAAGTTGCTAAAGAAAGAAAAAACTTGAGTAGAGGAACACAAGATTAATAGATCCAATGTTGTATTGGTGGAAGTCAAGCGCATAATCGTAGATAATACATTATTTATGATCTAAATCATAAATAATAAAAAATAATAATGTAATATGCATTCATATATTTCTTCAAAAGTTCTATACTTAGCAGGAACAATAGTGATTGTACAATTAAAACTTCATGGCAATTTAGACTCTGTGAACTCAAATGTACAAATGTACACAGACTGTAAACTTTAAAGACCATAAACTTTCGAAATTCTTTATGAGGCGATATCACGGACTACACAACCATTGTTTCTGGACATGAAGTTCATCATTAAATATGTACAGAACATGCTCCACATGCTACATTTCTACATTCTTTTGTTTGCATTGGACCACCATTCAGAACGTATCTTTCTTTATATGTACGTCTTTATAACGGAACCAGGATACCAGGGGTTGTAAAGTTTAATGTGATGAGATTTTCGTTAATCTATAATTGTTAATACATGTTAATTATAGGTTATTCAACTGGCGACTTAAGCGGATTAAGTGCATGTACCACAAACAACGTTACACCATGCCACATTTTGTACCACTGTGATGGCACCATTGTGATGAGTATTTAATTTAATTTGAAATGTATATTTTGTGCTTCATACCGAGTGTAACCTATGTAGTAAGTAATACAGCTTCAACGTAACAGGAATAGAACACACTTTGAATCAGTCCAAGCGGACAGTTGTTAGGGTGTTGGTCACTTTTCTACCGTGTGTGTGTGGTGTGTGTGTGTACACACACAGCAGTGTCTCTCACTCTGTTGTCAGCTGCTCTGTTGTCGATAAAGTTGGCAGCTGTAACGTCTTTCTAGAAACGCCTCTGGTTTCACTGACTCTTTGTCACAACGGGGTGATTTACTGTACTATGTTGGGATATACTGTGTGTGTGTGTGTGTGTGTGTGTGTGTGTGTGTGTGTGTGTGTGTGTGTGTGTGTGTGTGTGTGTGTGTGTGTTTGAGAGAGGGATGAAGAGAGAGAGAGAGAGAAAGAGAGTGAGAGAGAGAGAGAAAGAGAAAGAGAAAGAGAGAGAGAGAGAGTGGGAGAGAAGGGGAGAAGGGGAGAGATGGACAGATAAAGAGGAAGACAGAGGGGGGGAGAGAGGAAGAGCGAGAGAGATGGACAGATAAATATAGAGAGAGAGAAGAGAGAGGGATGGGGAGAAAGAGAGAGAGAGAGAGGGTGGGTGGGTGAGAGTAGAGTTGGTATGGTGACACATCAAAGTATTATCAGTCTTGGCAAACAGAGAGAGAGAGAGAGAGTGACCAAAATCACAAGAGATTCATTCAATTTTCTCCCTGTCTTTTTTTCTCCTAACACATGTCACACATTTTCAGTGAATATCTCACAATAATAACAAAACAAAATTGTGTCGTTCGTCCAAAAAATTGTATATATCTATATATCCCTGGTGAGCTTTCACTTCTTTAAATTGATTCAGCGCGATGAGTGTTAGTCACGAAACGTTAGGCCAGTGTAGGAATTGGTGTTATTAGCTGCTGTGTCATAGAGTGTGTAATTTTTACCGAACGCTCTCGGCCTTCTGTCTGTGTGTCTCCTCTGACAGAAGACGGACGGACGGGGTGGGGGGGGGGTTGCGGGGGGGTGGTTCTGCTGTTTGGTTTGGTTTTCCCGCCAACAGTCCGCTGTGAGTTTGGCTCTCACTCAGACGCCGCTGCCAACAGAACAGTGGACGTACTTCTGATGTGTGCAAAGTGTTTTGTTCCAGTGCTTATTAACAGTGTCTGCATGTTTAATAGTACAACTACTACAAGAGTCATTAATCAAAAGGTTGATCTCCTCCCGTTGGCCTTTGTGGCATCAATCATTCTTGGTATACAGTTTAGATCAGATGGGTACTTTATTAATTTACTTGTAACAGCAGCAGCAGCACACATTATCAAATTTACATTTACATTTAGGGCATTTGGCAGACGCTTTTATCCAAAGTGACTTACAAAGAGTACATTTGTTGAAGGAGAGGCAGCAATATATCACTGTGGTACCTGAAGATAAGAATAGAGCTGTTTTCGAGCATTCATATTGACGAGACGAATAGAACGAGTTTCATAATTGCCAAGTTGCCTGCATAAGTAGCTGGGCAGGCGTGCAATTCTAAGCATGATACAACATCTGAGAACGAACAACAATGCTAAGTGCCATTAATAAATGCCAAGACGTACAAACACGCAGGTTAGTGCTGGGGGGGGGTTATGTAGAGTCCAGGTGAACTCTGAACAGGTGGGTCTTGAGTCTCTTGTTAAGGAGGGGGGTTATGTAGAGTCCAGGTGAACTCTGAACAGGTGGGTCTTGAGTCTCTTGTTAAGGAGGGGGGTTATGTAGAGTCCAGGTGAACTCTGAACAGGTGGGTCTTGAGTCTCTTGTTAAGGAGGGGGGTTATGTAGAGTCCAGGTGAACTCTGAACAGGTGGGTCTTGAGTCTCTTGTTAAGGAGGGGGGTTATGTAGAGTCCAGGTGAACTCTGAACAGGTGGGTCTTGAGTCTCTTGTTAAGGAGGGGGGTTATGTAGAGTCCAGGTGAACTCTGAACAGGTGGGTCTTGAGTCTCTTGTTAAGGAGGGGGGTTATGTAGAGTCCAGGTGAACTCTGAACAGGTGGGTCTTGAGTCTCTTGTTAAGGAGGGGGGTTATGTAGAGTCCAGGTGAACTCTGAACAGGTGGGTCTTGAGTCTCTTGTTAAGGAGGGGGGTTATGTAGAGTCCAGGTGAACTCTGAACAGGTGGGTCTTGAGTCTCTTGCGGAAGCTGGCGAGCGACTCGGCCGTCCTGACATGAGTCGGGAGCTCATTCCACCACTGCAGAGCCAGAACAGAGAAGAGTTGGGACTTGGAAGAGCGATGTTTGACTGTTTTTGACGGAGAAAATATTAAAATTTAAACAGGAGAGATCACATACAATGGATCTCCCCCCACCCAAGTCTGCAGTCTACCTTCGCACCCTGTCTCTGTACTGTCCAACCCCTACCTGATCCTTAATTACCTGCCTTTGTACTGTCTAACCCCTACCTGCTCCTTAGTTACCTGCCTTAGTACTGTCTAACCCCTACTTGCTGCTTAATAACCTGTCTTTGTACTGTCTAACCCCTACCTGATCCTTAATTACCTGCCTTTGTACTGTCTAACCCCTACTTGCTGCTTAATAACCTGTCTTTGTACTGTCTAACCCCTACCCGGTCCTTAAGGATGTGATCATCTTCATCATCATCGTCATCTCTGAAGAGCAGTGTCCTGATTTCAATCACTCCATACTCATTTATAGAAAGCTTTCAAGATCACACATTTCCCATGATGCACTTCACTGGGGCAGCTGCCCGCCACCGTGTGTGTGTGTGTGTGTGTTTTGTCAAATGAAGCCAGTGTATATGTCATATGTTAATTGTTGTGAGAGCTTTGGAGTTGGATGAGATTAGAATAGATTGGATTGGATCAGGTCAGAGCATTATTTGAATAGATTGGACTGGATTAGAATATAATATGTAGGGTTAGATTAGGTTATATTAGATATTATATTAAAGAGGATTTGAGTCATCCCTCGGGGGAACGGTCGTGTAACAGCAACATACTTCGAAAACAGAATAGGCAAAACAGTAAACATGAAATATAATAATACAGTAATCACAACAAAATGTTGGCAGTAGAAAACGGCCACAAACAACAGAAATCGTATGTGGGTAGCTGAGATATAGATGGACTCGAGCCTGTTGTCTTTCTGAAAGTCTCGTCTTTGCACGCAATGAAGACACTGCAGATATATTGGGGTCCCCCAGTGTTTAGGACACCCACTGGGGTGCATGTTGGCCATTTCTCTGTTGCCACCCAAATTCATTGATTTCCTCATTGTTTTCTTCTCTTGGCATACTTCTCTCGGCAACGAACAAACACATACCTCACCAAACTTCCTTTTGGCATTTCTTGCACCTCCGAGATTTGTGACTCGCCAAATTGTCCGCGGATGATGACAGCGCGCACATTGTGTGTGATTGGTCAGAAAAGCACAGCGGGCGGGATTTCTTTTGATCTGATTTTCCCCGTCTCCATGGCTGGTCTTAACTAATGGAACATTCAGTAAAAAAAATACGAAACCGAACCGCATACACCGAGTACAAAACAAGTCTGCAAAGGATTTCACCGGCCTCGAAATAAAACAAACTTCTTTTGAACTATGCTGATGGCTTGAGGGTGAGGAGGTGTTGTATAATGCGGGGCCCTGTGAAGCCCTTTGGGACTGTTATGAAGGGCGATACAAAATCAAATTTGGACTTGACTCCGAGCCAAGATGGCCGACGGCAACTGATGGTCTGGGACTGAATTCCGGAACCACGAGTTGTCCTCCTCGACAGTGCTCCTCTTTATGCTCCTCGCCCCGCACTGCCAGGCCTCCGGGAGGTTATCTGTGTGCTCCTCCTCCTCCTTCTCCTCGCCACCCTCCAGAAGACCACCGGCGGTTCTCAAACTGTCGGCGGGTCCTCCTGCCCCCCAAAAATGGCGGCTGTTGATCAGGT
>PIJE02000399.1:218134-265634 GCA_002895965.2 Coryphaenoides rupestris | reverse complement strand
TTTATTGGGATGTCTCAGTTGATGTTTCTTTTTATGGCATAAAAAGCCCTTCTTGCCTTGTCTCTCAGGTCGTTTACAGCTTTGTTGAAGTTACCTGTGTTGCTAATGTTTAGGCCAAGGTAGGTATAATTCTTTGTATGCTCTACGGGAGTTGTATCGAGAAATAATTTATATTTGTGTTGCAGGAGGCTGGGTATATGTTGAAGAGGGTTGGGCTCAGGCTGCATCCCTGTCTAACCCCCCCGGTTTTGGGGTAAAGAATTCTATGTGTTGTTTGCCAATCTTAACAGCGCATTTGTTGTTGGTGTACATTGACTTTATGATGTCATAGGTTTTTCCTCCAACACCGCTTTCCAATAGAGACCATCGTGCCAAATAGAATCAAAAGCTTTTTTGAAGTCAACAAAACAAGAGAATAATTTACTTTTGTTTTTGTTTATTTGGTTGTCTATTAGGGTGCTGAGGGTGAAAATATGGTCTGTTGTACGATAATTCGGTAGAAAGCCAATTTGGGATTTGTTTAGGACATTATTTTCAGTGATGAAATGTAGGAGTCTGTGGTTGATGATCATACAGAGGATTTTCCCAAGGTTACTGTTAATGCAGATCCCGCGGTAATTGTTGGGGTCAAATTTGTCTCCACTTTTGTGGAGCGGTGTTATCAGACCTTGGTTCCAAATATTGGGGAAGATCCCCGAGCTAAGGACAACATTAAAGAGTTTTAATATAGCCAATTGGAATTTGAGGTCTGTGAATTTTATCATTTCATTTAGGATCCCGTCAACACCACAGGCCTTCTTGGTTTCCAGTGATTTTATTTTGTCTTGTAGTTCCTTTAGTGTGATTGGTGAGTCTAGTGGGTTTTGATGGTCTTTTATGATTGACTCTAAACTTTGTAGTTTATCTAGTAAGTGTTTTTGCTGTGTATTATTTTCTATTGGCCAAGAGCTTGGAGAAGTGGTTGACCCACACATCTCCATTTTGGATTGGTAGATCCTCATGTTTTTGCTTGTTTAGAGTGTTCCAGTTTTCCCAGAACTTGTTTGTTTTTATGGATTCCTCAATAGCATGTAGCTGGTTTTTAACATGTTGATCCCTTTTTTTCCTTACTGTATTTTTATATTGTTTTAATGTTTCACTATAGTGTAGACGTGTGTTCTGGTTTTCTGGGTCTCTATGTTTTTGGTTTGATAAGTTCGGTAATTTCTTTCGAAGGTTTTTACATTCATTGTCGAACCATTTATCATTGCTATTTTTATTAGCCTTCCTATTTGTGGGTTTTAGGTTTGCTAGGGATGCTGAAAGGTCAAATATATAGTTGAGGTTTTCTACTGCCTTGTTTACATCTTCGTCATTGTACTGAAAGTTTTTTTCCAGGAACTGGTCTAAAAGTGATTGGACCTGTTGTTGCCTAATAGTGTTTTGGTATGTTTCTACACTACTTTCCTTCCATTTGTAGCATTTTTTAATAGTGTGGAGTTTGTTTGGCTTCAGTACTTCTTGATTGGGTGTTGCTCTGTTCAGGTAGACTGTGGTTTTGCTGTGGTCTGACAGGGGCGTTAGCGGGCTGATTGTGAACGCCCTGAGAGAGGGCAGGCTGAGGTCAGTGATAAAGTAATCTACTGTACTGTTGCCTAGAGGTGAGCTGTAGGTGTACTTGCCATAGGGAGTCTCCTCAAAGCCTCCCGTTGATTATGTACAATCCCAGCGAACGACAGAGCTCTCCTCTCTCGCTCGCTTGCTCTCTTTCTCTCTCTGGCTATCATCACACTTATTCTCATCAATGATTCAAGTCGTTATGGTATATTTACGGTGATATATACTGTGTATGTATATATATTAATATTATATATATATATAGACAGTATATACATTAAAACAGGAAAGAGAAGGAAGAAACTGTGAGAGGAATTCATTGCAGTCCATCCTTCCAGGTGTGTCTTGGAGGAGACAAACAGATCATAGATCTAGAGGAGATTAGACTGAGCAGACTGGCCTGGTCCAGACAGTAGACAGACTGCTCTACTCCAGCTATACCATCACCAACACACAACACACACACACACACGCATAAGCACACACACGCGCGCACACACACACACACACATACGCCACATGAATACACACACATACACACACATGCACATGAATACACACACATACACACACATGCACACACTCACACACACATGTGCGCGCACACACACACACACATTAATGTGCACATACAAGCTGGGGTGCATGGGTACCACTGTGTCTCTCAGTCGCTATGACGACAGGACAGTAAGATGACACACACACACACACACAGATACACTCAGTAGATGTTTAAACATTTTGAGGTGTGAAGAAAGTGTTTATTTACCACGTCCTCGTGAGGTCAGTTCCAATGAATTGTAAATCAGTTCGCTCCCCTCTCTCTCTCTCTCTCTCTCCCTCTCTGTTATGTTATGTATGATGTGGATATGTGTAATGCCTAGAATGCCTATATCGTAATGTACGTACGTACGTACGTACGTACGCTTATCGATGTATGTGTACCAGGGAATGATATTATAGTATGATATTTAGACTGTCCATGTTAGCCTGCGTTATGTATTCACCCCATGCTTCTAGACCATTCCTGTATAACCTGGTCTGTATTCACTATGCTTCGATACTATGATGTAACCTGGTCTGTATTCACTATGCTTCTAGACTATCCTGTAACCTGGTCTGTATTCACTATGCATCTAGACTCTAGAAGCATCCTGAATCACAGACCAGGTTTACAGCGATACGTCCTGCCAGGTCAGTCAGAAATGTGAAAATGGGGGCTGGACACACCTTTCTAGGACCGCCATCAAAAATGGAATACCCGGCAACTCTAGTCAGAAATGTTGTGTGTGTGTGTGTGTGTGTTTTTAATCCCAGAGGGTTATGTATGACTCTTGAGTGTTTTCCGCTGAGCTAAACAGACAGGCACAGGTTGGGATAGCGGTTGCTCACTAAACTGTTGTTTGCTAACTGGTTATCTGTGTGTAAAAGATACCATTGCACACAATACGACAGCATAGCATACGATGAGACAGTATAGGAAGACAGATAGAGATAAAGAACAAATTGAAGGTGTCTTTAAAGGTGTTCAAGTGTAAGTAAACACAAACTTTATTTTCAGCCCAGCTCCGCCCACTTTCCATTAATAAAATAAGTGAACCAATGAAAAGACAGGCCATACCCACAGCGCTCAAATTAGCAGAGATACAGAGAAACCTGGTTTTGCTCTCTGCGCAACCAGGAAGTTATAAGCTCTGTGCCTTCCTTAATGTTCAGCATTTTGTATTCACAAATTAACTGTCACTTTTTATTGATTCAGGGCTTAGGAAAGAAAGCATTGATATAGTTTGTTGGCATTTGAGGGTTGTCAAATGCCAACAAACTATATCAATGCTTTGTTTCCTAAGCCCTGAATCAATAAAAAGTGACAGTTAATTTGTTGGCATTTGAGGGTTGTCAAATGCCAACAAACTATATCAATGCTTTGTTTCCTAAGCCCTGAACCAATAAAAAGTGAAAGTTAATTTGTGAATACAAAATAGGCAACACGCCCACAATCTGCACACATGCTGGAGCGGTGACATCAGGAAAGGGGGGCGGAGCCAGAGTTGATGGCTGGGATAATCTACTGACTGCCAATAGGGCAAGCATTTCCACCTGTCCCTAATCACTCTTTGCACAAAAAATGTTGAAGAATGTCGAAAATGGTCTGGAATAATATGTTTAAGGTCATAGAAGTCATAGTAACGTGTGTGTGCACGTGTGTTGGAAAAAAAAAAGGAAATTCCATTGTCTGGTATTTTAAGTACTGTGTGTGTGTGTGTGTGTGTGTGTGTGTGTCTCTGTGTCTGTGTGTGTACATGTGTGTGTTAAGAAATGTACATTTAAATTCCATTGCCATTGTTGGCTATTTTAGGCACAGTATAGACTTTGTGTGTGTGTGTATTTATGTGTATGTGTGGGTGTGTGCATGATATATGTGTGTGTGTGTGTATGAGTATGTGTGCGTGTGTGTGTATGTGTGTATCTGTATGTGTGTGTGTGTTTGTGCGTCTGTGTCTGGGTGTGTGTGTGTGTGTGTGTGTGCATGTGTGTGCATACTTTGTCAGAAATAAATCTAAGTAAACAGCGGGCGTAACTAATTATTTTCACCTTATCTTCACCGGCCGACTCAAATCAATTCCTCGGACGGCCGGCGCGCGAGTGTGTTTATGTTTCTCGGAGCATCATGCGTTATGAGGACACATCGCCGACGTCCTCATAAGCAAGTGCGGGGTGTCATCGTGGGCCTGGCCGGGCCAAACACAATAAAGTGATGTGATAATCCATCTGCACGGCGCTATCCACCCCTCCCACCTTCCCCCGCCCGGTTGAAAGATCATCCCTTCCGATATAAAATATTGCAAATCATAACACCAAGATGTGTGGAAGGCTCATGACTCCTCCCACCCCGCCACCCCCGCCCCACGCGCACAAAGTCAGCCAAGGGTGTCGATGGGTGACACACGCGATGTTTCTGTGTGTGATAATAACCTCACCCAGCAAGTCGGCACAGGATAAACCCAGAAACATGTTGCTGATATAAACCTGCTGCTCTTTAGGGAGCCGCGAGGCCATAAAACATAAACGGGAGAGGTGTCACAAGGCTTAAAATACGAGCTGACACGGAGAATCAACAACTTTTTTTTTTTTTTTTTTTTTTTTCAGTCCACCTTTAATTTCGGCACGGGCTTCGACTATCCTCCTGCATCGGCGTGACGTCCTCTTGTGGGAATGCACGAGGATAATATGAACAGATCACGTTACCTTTCTTAGGAGAATACTTCAAAGGATTAACCGTTTCTTGAACAAGCTTCTTCAGGTGAGCTCTCTTGGCTTTTCTCCCGATCTCCCGAGCGGACAGCTGCGCTCTCCACACGGCCGAGCACGGGCACGAGCACGGGCACGTGTAGCTTATTGCTCCGTTAAGCTAGTTTTTTGACAAAATGTAGTGGCACTCACTCTTACTCCTCTGTACCACTTGTTGGAGTCAACTAACAGCGTTTGCAACGCGAGCGAAAAGACAAGACAATGTTCCTTCGTTTTTAAATGTTTACTTGGAAATCTTCAAACAATATACATGTCTTCACACGATGTAAACTATGGTCTTACGCACGGTCAAAAAACTGTGTAGCTTCCATCTACGTCAGACTCCAAACTGCTTTACGTTACCGCCGTAACTACAGTGACGTCATTACGTAAAATCCCAAAACATAGAGAATAACATTTACCATTATACTAACTAAATTTATGCATTTTAACAGTTTTACGCATTATGCATTAACATGAAATTACTATTAGCAATTTTTAATAATTGTAACTAAAATATTTATTATAAATCAACTATTTGCATATTGGCTCTTACAGTTAAATAAGTTAAATCAAGTCATATATTTTGCATACAACCATAACAACATTCTAATAATAATAATAATCATGATTATTATTATTATTATTATTATTATTATTAACATTCTATATAGTTTAGATATTTGTTTTAATCACATTAAAGTGTGATCATAGCATCAATATCAATCAATTCCCGCGTCTGGTAACATGGGAGTGGAAGTAAGCGCAGCAGTGCGCGTGCGCTTTGCGCGTCTGGTGGGTTCAGTCCGCGCGCACGAAAGCGTACGTCCGCGTCTGGTGGGTTTCGTGCGTAAGAAGTCCTTATGTTCAGGATGTCAGTAGAATCAACGACTTTTTTTTTTTACTTGTACTTGTACTTTTACTTCCAATACTTAAGTACATTTAATATCAGAAAATTACTTTTGATACTTAAGTACAATAAATATCAGATACTTTAACACTTTTACTCAAGTACATTTCTAAAAGGTGACTTTAACTTCTACCAAAGTCATTTTCTGGTAAGATACTTGTACTTTTACTCAAGTATCGCTTTCAAGTACTTTATACAAGACTGACAGTATGTCGACCAGATGCAGAGCAGAGATGGAGGGGCAGACATTATAGTTTAGTTTACAGACTTCAGTATTTAGAAGAAAACTGATTCATATTCAGTTTACTGATGTTGTAATGCTTCAGTGCTGTTACTAATTAAAGACTAATCAATGAATTTTATTTTAGGACAAAAATTGTCCGTGAATTTTAACAGCCCCCCACAGTCACCGCTATGTCTGGACTTCACGTTGTAAACTCCTCATGGCAGAAGAGCGATGTCCATCTAAAGAAGCAAACTTGTGGGTTTCTTTTTGTTATGTATCGCGCTATAAAATATTGGAGAACAACCACACCATGCATCCTGCACGAATGTATTTGAGATTTCATGTTCCATCCGTGCTATGCATGGCTTCCCGGAGGGCCAGAGACAGCTGGAGAAACCATCTTGTCTTCCCTTATTTAAACTTGATTTTCTGTCATTTGCCGTCGATTCTGTCTCCTTTCCCCCTCTTCCCTCTCCTGTCTCTACGCCTCACTCCCACCACTAATTTATACCTATATGCTCTCCTTCTTCCTCCTCTCCTTGTCTCCTTTCCTCCTTTCCTGTTGCGTATCCTTCACTTCTTTCCTAAGCCCTTCCTCTTCTAATCCCGTCTCCCCTTTCACGTCTCCTCCCCTCCTCCTCTCCTCATCACCCCCCGTCTCTCCTCGCCCACCCCCCCCCCCCCGCTCTCCGCTCATCTCTCACCCGTCTTCACCTCCGCCTCTCCCCTTTCTCCCCCCATCCTCTCCGCCCTCCCCCTCCCACCCTCTCCTCCTCTCTTCTCTTCTCCTCCCGTCCACCTCCCCACTGTCCTCACCCTCTCCTCCCCCTCATCTCTCACACTCCTCTCCTCCCGCCGCCTCTCCCCTACTCCTCCTATCCTCCCCTCCCCATCCCCGTCTCCTCTCTGTTTTCCCCTTCTCTCCTCTCCCCCTACCTTCTCTCCTACCATCCTATCCCCTCCTCTCTCTCCTCCCCTCCTCTCTCCCCTCTCCTCTGTCCCCTTCTCTACTGTCCCTCCTCCCCTTCCTCCTCCCTTCAGGAAGAAGAAGACCAACTACTTTATCGTGTCGCTGGCGTTCGCCGACCTGCTGGTGGCGCTGGTGGTGATGCCCTTCGCCGCCATCGAGCTGACCACGGGCCAGTGGTTCTACGGGGAGATCTTCTGCCTCATCCGCACCTCCCTGGACGTTCTGCTCACCACCGCCTCCATCCTGCACCTCTGCTGCATCGCCCTGGACAGGTGCTGGGTGCTGGGTGTGTCATTGCTGGGTGCTGGGTGCTGGGTGTGTGATTGCTGGGTGCTGGGTGTGTGGTTGCTGGCTGATGGGTGTGTGGTTGCTGGGTGATGGGTGTGTGGGTGCTGGGTGCCGTGTTCTGGGTGCTGGGTGTGTGGGTGCTGGGTGCTGCTGGGTGTGTGGGTGCCGGGTGCTGGGTGTGTGGGTGCCGGGTGCTGGGTGTTGGGTGCCGGGTTCTGGGTGCTGGGTGCCGGGTTCTGGGTGCTGGGTGCTGGGTGTGCTGGGTGTGTGGGTGCCGGGTTCTGGGTGCTGGGTGCTGGGTGTGTAGTTGCTGGGTGCTGGGTCGTTGGGTGCTGGGTGTTGCGTGCTGGGTGTGTTTGTGTGTGTGTGTATGCGTGTGTGTGGGCAGAAGAAAAACCTTGCGTGTGAGTTGTGATTTTACATGAGTTTGCATGTAAGAGATAGATATTGAGAGAGAGAGAGAGAGAGAGAGAGAGAGAGAGAGAGAGAGAGAGAGAGAGAGAGAGAGAGAGTTTGCTTGCATGTATGTGAGATAAAGAGAGTTGACTTTGGGTGTGTCAGGTAAAGACATTTTGCATTTAGTTTGTTTGTGGGGAGAAAAGGAGAGAGGGGTGAGTGACGAGAGAGATTGAGGAGTGTGTGTGTGTGTGTGTGTGTGTGTGTGTGTGTGTGTGTGTGTGTGTGTGTGTGTGTGTGTGTGTAGGTAATATGCTATCTGCTGGTGTGTGTGTGTGTGTGTGTGTGGTATTAACCTGTAGTGTGTGTGTGTGTGTGTGTGTGTGTGTGTGTGTGTGTGTGTGTGTGTGTGTGTGTGTGTGTGTGTGTGTGTGTGTGTGTGTGTGTGTGTGTGTGTGTGTGTGTAGGTACTACGCTATCTGCTGCCAGCCGCTGGTCTACAGACACAAGATGACTCCGGTCAGGGTGGCGGTGATGCTGGCCGGCTGCTGGCTCATCCCCTCCTTCATCTCCTTCCTACCCATCATGCAACGCTGGAACGCCATCGGTATCGAGGACATCGTGAGTCTCTCGTTGCCTGACACCACCACATGACCTAGTTCAGACTTAAGAAAGATCAATCAAATATAAAGTCTGACGGCAGACGAGCTGGTATCTCGGTGAACGGGGTGTTTCTTGCGATTCGCGTTTGTTTTCGACCAATCACGTCGCTGGAGCGCTGGTGAATTGTCAAATGTACTTATGACAATAAGTACATTTGTCCAAAGAGAGTGAAACAACAATATATATCGCTGACGGTACGGTAGGATTTGAATAAAACAAGTTTCAAGCGCTCATGATTGCTACCTTACCAGTAATAGAACAAGTTTTTAAGTACTCAACTAGCATGACTTCAAAGTAAGTTTAATTGTCACGCTCAACATACAAGATGTGCAGTGAAATGAAAGTGCCGACGGCCAGCGGAATGTGCAAAATAATAATACAATATAAATAACACGAATTGCAGGCATCACAATATCGACAATATTTACAGTATTTACAGCAAAAAGAGCAGCGGGATGAGAAATAAAAAAAAATGGCATATCAATGGCAAATGGACAAATGGCATATAAACAGAAAGGCATATAAACGGCATATCATAACAGTTACGTTTCCAAATCAGCATTTAATATCCGTGAGACGCGCTGTTTCTTTTCGGGGTTTTCTGCTTTTTTTTTTTTGTGTGTCGAAAATTGCTCCCCATTAAACAGCAATCACCGAGGGGCGATACGAAGGACCAGACTTAACTCAACTTAAATAAAGCTCTCGGGGGAATGTTTCCAGAAACGTCCGCCTCCTTCCTCCCCGTCGCGTTTACATAGAGCCGACTCATTCCTCATCCCAGGCCAATATCAGGTCCCCACTTGGCACGGTTCCATGAGAGTGTGTGTGTGTGTGTGTATGTCAATGTGTGTGTGTGAGTGTGTGTGTGTGTATGTGTGTGCGTGCGTATGTTTGTGTGTGTGTGTGTATGAGTGTGTGCTTGCATGTGTGTGTGTGTGTGCGTATGCATGCATGTGTGTGCACGTGTGTGTGTGTGTGTGTGCGTATGCATGCATGTGTGTGTTTGTGGTGTATGTGTGTGTGTATGTGAGAGAGACATAGAGTGTGTGTGTGTGTGAGACACAGAAAGTGATATAAGGACATTCTTTACCGCTGTAATTTGATGAAACAAAGAATGCGGTCGCGTCGGGACAGACACAAAAAAGTTTATGTTGGTGAAATGTTGTGGTTTTCACGTTCCCAAATAGAGTCTCGCTATTACAAACAAGAGCAAAAATAACTAGAACTATAAATAAAATAAGCACTTATAATGACGATAATAACGACTCTTGTTCTACAACATAAAGTGAAAGCTTGGTGTGTTTTTTCTCAGATTCAAGATTCAAGAATTTAAATGTTACTTTTAATTTTAATTGTAATTTTAATCAGAGACATCGCATTGGTCCTTCAGGTAAAGGAACCCTGGTATTGGTGTGTTTGGTAGTAAGTTCATGTTAAGCCCGCCTCTCTGGTCATGCTGAGCCAATCGCGTGCGTTTGAGGAAGTTTAGCCGACAAGGTAAACGTTCAATCTCCATCCTTGATTGTTGCTGTGAGCGATATCGTTCACTTGAGGATATTGGTGCTCAATTCACAAGCTAGATGAAACAAGCAACAGTTCCTTACAGAGGCTTGTACATAATGTATAATGATTATTTATATGTATACTCTCTCTCTCTCTCTCTCTCTCTCTCTCTCTCTCTCTCTCTCTCTCTCTCTCTCGCAGTGTTTCTCAAATTGCGTTAAGTGTACACCTACGGGTACTTTGAAGGATTACAGGGGGTGCACAACATTTTTTATTGTTTTATTATTAGTATAAATTGTAAAATGATTCCACCTTAACAAAATTGTATGAATACCAACCTTAATACAATTAAATCTGAGTTCAGAAAATCTTCCCAATAACAACATATATTAGGTACTATATTACAAATTGTTCAGAGTTGTTTTAGAATTTATGTTTATAAGAATACCGTTTTAAAGAATACATTTTCTGTAAAAGGACACATACACATTCACGCCTTTTACACTGTTTCTCCAAGAGTTGATCGACTTAAAGGCGGAGATGTTGATGGCTTTTAGAAGACGCTGACGGTGGTGATGGTGGTGGTGGTGGTGGAGGTGGCGGTCAGGATGCACAGCGCGGTGTTGACCCAGCAGGGCCATAACTCCCGGAGCCGGTGTCATAAAACACAGCAGATGTTAAGAGAGAGGTACTTAAGGTGCTGATAGGTAGGCGCACACACACACACACACACACACACACACGTACACACACGTACACACACGTACACGTGCACACACATGCAACAAACACACACGTTCCATACGCACACACACACACATGCACACAAGCAGGCATGCATGCACACATGAACACATGCATACATAAACACACACACACACACATAGAAAGAAGGGGGGGTATTTGTTCTTTGAGAGTATTTTTGAGAGTATTTTGTGCGAAGATTGGCCAATAAGAAAAAACAAAACTCTTACTTTAGCTTATCTCCTCTCTCATATCAAAACCTTGAGATCTCTGGGAGTTTGTGTTTTTGTGTTTATGTGGTGAGGTCCCAGTAGACAGGTGTACACACTCCAATAATAACGTTTGGGACCTGGTATAGTCTGCAGTGACCGAATCTAACCCTAAACGCTTCTTCTGAACACAACCTTTTAATGTGTACAATATGTGCACTTGTTTTTTGTTGAACAGTAAATCAGTTGCACATTGCCCTCTTCAGGTTCCTGACATTCTCCAAAACAACTAGAAGCCATGAAATGTGTGGATGTTTCCTATTTGCTAATTTAGCAGAAATATACAGTGAATTCTGTGTGTGTGTGTGTGTGTGTGTGTGTGTGTGTGTGTGTGTGTGTGTGTGTGTGTGTGTGTGTGTGTGTGTGTGTGGACCAGACCATGGGGTGAAGGGAACTGTCCTTTGGTGATCTGCATGCAGTACCAGGGATGGCCACAACATCACCTCCAACATCACAGTAAGACCGTCATTATGACATCACAGCCGATATCACATGAAGCCCTTTGTTATGACATCACGGGAATACGTCATTATGACGTCACAGAAAGACCAATCCTTATGACGTCACAGGAAGACCGTAGTTATGACATCACAGTAAAGATCAAGATAAAATACAGTAAGACCGTCACAACAGTTGACCGTTCATGATTATGACATCAAAGTATGACCGTCATTATGACATCAACAGCCAACATTGCATAAGACCTTCATTATGACATCACAGTAAGATCGCCATGATGACTTCACAGTAAGATGGTGACATCACATCCGACATCACATTACACTGTACACATAAAGGGCCATATTCTCAAGGTGTGATGTAAATAGTCTTTACAATCCATTCAAGAATATACCCTAATAGTGACATCACAAGTAGAATAAAGTAAATAAAACAACATGACCCAACATAACCATAATTCGAAGAAAAACGTGCTCTGCAAAAAAAGTTTGAAAAACTGCAGAATAGTGGTGTTTGTATCACTGACGGACGGCTGATCAGTCTTAACATGCCACAGTCATTATTGTAGTTCTTGGAAACCGCAGTGAACACTTCTATAAATACATCAATCCACCCCGTTTGATGGATGTTTAACCGGCTGACTGGAAGAGCTCTGTCTCCTGCAGTTTGTTGGACGTCATATTAAACACCGAGCCAGACCCACAGCCCCAGTTCCTGGAGTCGGTGGAAAAGGTCATCCCTCACTATCTTCCTGTCCATCATCATCCTCATGACTGTGTTGGCAACCTGCTCGTCATGGTGGCTCTCTGTAAGGACAGGCACCTACGGTAAGATCTATACACCTGGAGACACCTGTAGACACCTGTAGAGACCTGTAGACACCTGGACCTGTAGACACCTGTACCTGTAGACACCTGTCAACACATGTATACACCTGTTCGAACCTGTAAGAGACCAGTAGACACCTGTAGAACACATGTATATACCTGTAGAGAAACTATAGACACCTGCAGACACATGTATACAACTGTACACGCCACACCTGTAGACACGTGTAGACCCCTGCATGCAGGTGTACAAAGCTTATAAAGGTATACTGTGTAGCTGTCATTCTACCTCGAAGAAGCTTTGTTCACTTGCCAACGCATGTTGAATGAATAGGAAAACTCACCGAGAGGCTAAAAACGTTGGTAAAAGGCGTTTTAAATCTATCCTTATAAGTACTCAACTTTGGCTAGACTTTGGCTCGACTACAGGGGATTGAATCCAGCTCATATGATTGGATTATCTTCTATATTCTGACATATCCTATGTATCTGGATTCCATTGGCCCCTCCATCTGGTTTCTGATTCAATGTTACTCTGTACAGTTTCCAAGATTCTCTCAATAGAAGCAACATGTTTGTTTCCCGGCTAGCCTGCTAGCTTTCGCGCGTACCGGTCACTTCCATTGCAACGAGGCAGTGCAACAACATTTGAACCCTCACCATGGTAACCAGATGACAGGGCAACATAAGAACCTTCACCATGGGTAACCGGTGTTGGCCTCCTGATATAAAAATATTTCTGATCACCAAATTCAATCGGTCATGCTTCTCTGCGATTAATGCCCTGATGCGCGCCATGCTGCAGACCAAGTTAGCGCGAGGGGGGCGGTCACATGTGGCTCCACGATGCCTCCGCGATGGAACCGGAGAACCTCTGTTGACCCCTCCCTGACGCATCTTAAGGGAGTTGTATTTTTTGCACCCTCTGTTTTCAGCGTCATGATCTGACCCAGATACATGTGAACGATCACATAGGCCGTTGTATTTCGGAATAACGGATGGCGCTGTTTGTTGTTGTGTGTATCGAGAGGTCGCGACCTTTTCTGTCTACTGTGAGACTTATGGTGAAGCATCATGACCAGCAGCACCGCTCTCACGTCATCAGCTATCTTTCATTGTACAACTTTCTTTAGTTTAGTTTAGCCTTTAACACAATGTATGTACAGTATGTCGACCAGATGCAGAGCAGAGATGGAGGGGCAGACATTATAGTTTAGTTTACAGACTTCAGTATTTAGAAGAAAACTGATTCATATTCAGTTTACTGATGTTGTAATGCTTCAGTGCTGTTACTAATTAAAGACTAATCAATGAATTTTATTTTAGGACAAAAATTGTCCGTGAATTTTAACAGCCCCCCACAGTCACCGCTATGTCTGGACTTCACGTTGTAAACTCCTCATGGCAGAAGAGCGATGTCCATCTAAAGAAGCAAACTTGTGGGTTTCTTTTTGTTATGTATCGCGCTATAAAATATTGGAGAACAACCACACCATGCATTCTGCACGAATGTATTTGAGATTTCATGTTCCATCCGTGCTATGCATGGCTTCCCGGAGGGCCAGAGACAGCTGGAGAAACCATCTTGTCTTCCCTTATTTAAACTTGATTTTCTGTCATTTGCCGTCGATTCTGTCTCCTTTTTTAGAATTTATGTTTATAAGGATACCGTTTTAAAGAATACATTTTACTGTACTTACTAGGTACGATTACTAATTGTTTAAAGTTGTTTAGAAGAATACTGCAGGAGTGAATGGGCAGTAAGCATTCCATTGTACTTGTTACATATGGCAATAAAACAAATCTTGAATCTACAATCTTGAATCACGTAAGGGGTACATGGGCTGAACAAATATCTTAGAGGGGGTACAATAGTATAAATAGTTTGAGAACCACCGGTGCACTCGAGGGCGCTGCTGAGGTGATCTCTCCCCCACCAGATCGAGGAGCGTCGGGGCGCGGCCTCCAACGACACCAGCTGCGTGTTCCTGGTGAACCGGCCGTACGCGCTGGTCTGCTCCGCCGTGGCCTTCTACGTGCCGCTGGCGCTCATGGTGCTGGTCTACCAGCGCATCTACGTCACCGCCATGGGCCACGCCCGGCAGATCGAGATGCTGCAGCGCGCCGGCTCCGCCCCCTCCATGGCCGCCCACACCCCCGGCCCCACCCACTCCACGGCCCCCGCCCCCTCCTCCTCGTCCTCCGTCGCCGCCGCCTCTCCCACCTCGCCGCCGTCGACGCCCACCGACAAGTTCCCGTCGTCGAGCAGCCGCATGCGCGTGGAGACCAAGGCGGCAAAGACTCTGGCGATCATTATGGGATGTTTCTGCCTGTGCTGGGCGCCCTTCTTCATCACCAACGTGGTGGACCCCTTCATCCAGTACTCGGTGCCGTGGCAGCTGTGGACCGCCTGGCTGTGGCTGGGCTACATCAACTCGGGCCTCAACCCCTTCCTGTACGCCTTCCTGAACCGCGCCTTCCGCCGCGCCTTCATGGTCATCCTGTGCTGCGGCGACCAGCGCTACGCCCACCAGGGCAGCTACACCCACGCCTACGCCCTCCGGCCCTGCTCCGCCACCTCCGCCAACGGCACCTCGATTGCGCTCAGGTACAAGGGGTAGGTGCTGCTGGTGCTGGTGGGGTTCGGAGGGGAGGGGTGTGTGTGTGTGTGTGTGTGTGTGTGTAGAAGGCAACTGCTTGTAAACATATTTGTCTTTTTATGATGTAGGTTTTTATGATGTAAGTGTGTGTGTGTGTGTGTGTGTGTGTGTGTGTGTGTGTGTGTGTGTGTGTGTGTGTGTGTGTGTGTGTGTGTGTGAAAGAAGACAGATGCTGTACACACGTGTAACCACTACAGCTGTACACACGTGTAACCACTACAGCTGTACACACGTGTAACCACTACAGCTGTACACACGTGTAACCACTACAGCTGTACACACGTGTAACCACTACAGCTGTACACACGTGTAACCACTACAGCTGTACACACGTGTAACCACTACAGCTGTACACACGTGTAACCACTACAGCTGTACACACGTGTAACCACTACAGCTGTACACACGTGTAACCACTACAGCTGTACACACGTGTAACCACTACAGCTGTACACACGTGTAACCACTACAGCTGTACACACGTGTAACCACTACAGCTGTACACACGTGTAACCACTACAGCTGTACACACGTGTAACCACTACAGCTGTACACACGTGTAACCACTACAGCTGTACACACGTGTAACCACTACAGGCAGGGGGGGGGGCATGAGGAGGAGGCCAGCTGGGGGGGGTGTTACGGCGTTAGGGATGGATGGAAGACCCCAGCTGATCCAGTCCTCCCTCCCTCACTCTCTGTCTATCTCTCTCTCCCTCTCTTTCTCTCTTTTTCTTTGATGATATTTGTACTATTTTTGTGTCTGTTTGTTTGTCTCTTTCCTTCTTTCTTTGATTAGTACATTTTAAAAATGTGTTTGTGTGTCTCTCTCTCTTTTGTTGATTAGGGCATGTTTACAGTGTGTGTGTGTGTGTGTGTGTGTGTGTGTGTGTGTGTCCCTCTCTCTCTCTCTCCTTTTTTTGATGAGAGCATTTCTACCATTTGTGTGTGTGTGTGTTTCTCTCTCTCTCTCCCTCCATCTCTCTCTCCTTCTGTTTTTGATTAGGACATTTGTTACCATTTCATTTTTATTATCATCTATCCACCTCCATCTGACTCCATCTGACCTCCCCAGAATACATCAACGTTTGCAGAAACCATTTTTCTGGCAAAATTAAATCGCCGCCCACGACTTCAAACGTCGTAGGATCACAGCAGCTGGCCACTGGTCAACTATTCCACTGGTCCCCACATAACAGGCCGACCCCCTAACCCTGGCCCGATAAACACTCCAGCAAATGGTTTTATTCATAATAATTATGAACTGGCCTGCATGAGTCCACCGACTACAACAACAACAACAACAACAACAACAAAAACAACTCAAATTAATCAACGACCTCATCTGATTGGTCAAGGTCGCAGCAGTCACATGTTCCTCGTTAGCCAATCTGTTCTTTTTCTAGATCCACCCCAAATTCAAATTAGCTTTATTGGCATGAAAAGACATCAAGTCGTCTATCATACACAAAAAAACAAGATAACAAGATAACAGATTCAAGACAGGAATAGAAGAATGCTAAATACAATTAAAAAGTTGTGAAAATTGAGAAGAAGAGGAAAAGAGGAGAAAGTTATGAGGGACGAGTTGCTTCATACGAGCCACGGGGTTGCATTGAAAATGTATCTTCCCTCTGCTCTCTCTCTCTCTCTCTCTCTCACTCTCTCTCTCTCTATTTCTCTTGCTCTCTCTCTCTCTCTCCCTCTCTCTCTCTCTCTCTCTCTCTCTCTCCTCTCCTTTCCTCTCTCTCTCCCTCTCTCTCTCTCTCCTCTATTCTCTCTCCCTCTCCTCTCTCTTTTCTCTCTCTCTTTCTCTCTCTCTCTCTCTCTCCTTCTCTCTCCTCTCCATTCTCTCTTGCTCTCTCTTCCTCTCTCTTTCTCCCTCCCTTCCTCTCTCTCTATCTTCCTAAGTGTGACAGAAAACGCGAAAACAAGCACATCCACTAACTCAGAGCAGACATAAAAGTCGAGAACTGTGAAGTGGGCGCGTGCATGACGCCGTTTCGGTTATTATTCGATTTAAAATGTGAACAGCGGTGCGGGAGATGAGCGAATTGTGTCGCGTGGTCCGTAGCGTCGGTAGTATGGTACGTCTGGAGAGTTGTGAATGACACACCAGCCCGAGTCAAAGGACTGTAGTGTCTTTCTTACGGTCTGGGAATGCGCGGGATTCTTCAGGGCACCACCGCAAAGTGAAGCAGAATAACAAGAAAGTGTTTACCGGTCTCTTACATAACTAACTAACTGTCGGCTAGACATGAGGACATGGCGGTCCTCTGAGGGTATTTTCGCGTGTTTTGTGCGTGCGTTGGTGTATTTTGCACCGTACTCGATGTGTTGGAGTGCGAGGAGTCTTGACTTGATACTTGATACAAGCAGGGAGATGTAATGGCTTTCCTCCTCTTCGCTCAGCAGGGAAGATCGGTGTTTCCATTGGTCTCTGGAGGCTCGCGTTGTTTGTCCTGAAAGCGTTAAGCAGCCACAGACTAGCCTGAAACCAGTGGAAGAATAAAATGGTAAATGGATTGCATTTATATAGCACTTTTATCCAAAGCACTTTACAGTTGCCTCAAATTCACCCACCGACAACGGTGTCAACCATGCAAGGCAGGGACACTTCGACACTGAGCTAGACGGCGCCTGGTGTCCTGACCCCGTCACACTACTCGGTGATGTAGGCACATACATCCTGACACTAGCTACTCATGCTAGTTTACCTTTCATCACAGATTCCGGCCGATAAATACAAATGTGGATGATCGTTTGTGTTTATTAAATTGCTGCATGTATTTACGACTTTACGACAAATGTGAAATGTTGTTCTTATTCATCCACAAGTACCTTTGAAAAATTACTTTTTACCCTTGTTATCTTATTTCCCCGGTCAGATTATGCAACTATTTTCCAACTTAAAAATAAGAATCTAATAAACGTACTTCTTCTATTGCATTTTGTTCTCTCCATGGGGGCGACAACGAATGCGGCTTCACTTCCTACCAATCATGTGATCATAAAACAGTCAAGTTTCCCCTCGGATGTCATATATCCAATGGGCTACCACACAGCTAGCGAGCAAGTTTTGCCAGTTTGCCACAATTCAATCAAACCCAAAAAAGTTTCACTTTCCGTTCCTTATTACGAACGTAAGATGTGCTTTGAAAGACTTCTTGTGCAAACTGCGTTCCAACTTTTCAGTAAGTTATAAAACACGATGATGAAAGCAATAATTTTGCTGTCGAAACGCAACGCACTTTCACGTCACCTGCGCTCCGAGGGCGTCTCTTAACGCGAAGATAATCTGTGTTCACACGTCTGTTTCCCGTCTCTTCATACAGAGACGTTACCTCCGTTTGAGACAGTACGGCTGGTGTTTCTCCTTAGTAGCTCTAAACGCGTCATCAAACCTCCAGCCAGGATGCTTTGCTGATGGACAGGGAGCGGAGGCGGTTGCCGTGGCGCCCAGCTGCCAGGTGTGAATCGGTGTGACAGATCAAACGTGATGTGGGCGGTGATGCTGGCCACTGCTGCTGCTGTCCTGTGTCCTGTGTCCTGTCCTCCAGTTTGTTAGCTAAGCGATCGGGACCAGGGCACACATGTAACCACTACAGCTGTACACATGTGTAACCACTACAGCTGTACACACGTGTAACCACTACAGCTGTACACACGTGTAACCACTACAGCTGTACACACGTGTAACCACTACAGCTGTACACACGTGTAACCACTACAGCTGTACACACGTGTAACCACTACAGCTGTACACATCTGTAACCACTACAGCTGTACACACGTGTAACCACTACAGCTGTACACACGTGTAACCACTACAGCTGTACACACGTGTAACCACTACAGCTGTACACACGTGTAACCACTACAGCTGTACACATGTGTAACCACATACAGCTGTACACACGTGTAACCACTACAGGCAGGGGGGGGGGGGGCATGAGGAGGAGGCAGCCTGGGGGGGTGTTACGGCGTTAGGGATGGATGGAAGACCCCAGCTGATCCAGTCCTCCCTCCCTCACTCTCTGTCTACCTCTCTCTCCCTCTCTTTCTCTCTTTTTCTTTGATGATATTTGTACTATTTTTGTGTCTGTTTGTTTGTCTCTTTCCTTCTTTCTTTGATTAGTACATTTTAAAAATGTGTTTGTGTGTCTCTCTCTCTTTTGTTGATTAGGGCATGTTTACAGTGTGTGTGTGTGTGCGTGTGTGTGTGTGTGTGTGTCCCTCTCTCTCTCTCTCCTTTTTTTGATGAGAGCATTTCTACCATTTGTGTGTGTGTGTGTTTCTCTCTCTCTCTCCCTCCATCTCTCTCTCCTTCTGTTTTTGATTAGGACATTTGTTACCATTTAATTTTTATTATCATCTATCCACCTCCATCTGACTCCATCTGACCTCCCCAGAATACATCAACGTTTGCAGAAACCATTTTTCTGGCGAAATTAAATCGCCGCCCACGACTTCAAACGTCGTGGGATCACAGCAGCTGGCCACTGGTCAACTATTCCACTGGTCCCCACATAACAGGCCGACCCCCTAACCCTGGCCCGATAAACACTCCAGCAAATGGTTTTATTCATAATAATTATGAACTGGCCTGCATGAGTCCACCGACTACAACAACAACAACAACAACAACAACAAAAACAACTCAAATTAATCAACGACCTCATCTGATTGGTCAAGGTCGCAGCAGTCACATGTTCCTCGTTAGCCAATCTGTTCTTTTTCTAGATCCACCCCAAATTCAAATTAGCTTTATTGGCATGAAAAGACATCAAGTCGTCTATCATACACAAAAAAACAAGATAACAAGATAACAGATTCAAGACAGGAATAGAAGAATGCAAAATACAATTAAAAAGTTGTGAAAATTGAGAAGAAGAGGAAAAGAGGAGAAAGTTATGAGGGACGAGTTGCTTCATACGAGCCACGGGGTTTCTCTTTGTGACACGCATTGAAAATGTATCTTCCCTCTGCTCTCTCTCTCTCTCTCTCTCTCTCACTCTCTCTCTCTCTATTTCTCTCGCTCTCTTGCTCTGTCTCTCTCTCCCTCTCTTTCTCTCTCTCTTCTTATTCTCTCTCCCTCACTTTTCCGCTCTCTCTCTCCCTCTCCTCTCTCTCGCTCTATATCTCTCTCCCTCGCGTTACCTCTAACTCATTTTCTCTCTCTCTTTCTCTCTCTCTCTCTCTCTCCTTCTCTTCCTCTCCATGTCTCTCTTGCTCTCTCTTCCTCTCAGTCTTTCTCCCTCCCTTCCTCTCTCTCTATGCCTCCCCCCCCCCCCCCCCATCTCCCTCTCTCCCTCCCTCTCCACACATCCATCCTGGCACTCTGTTTCTTGTATCCGTGTTTATTCAGTCTGTTCAACATGGTGTTGTCTCATCCGGTCCATCACTCGTCGCTTCAGTTCATCACCCGCAGGTTAGCAGAGGCCTTCACGCTTGAGCGGATATGACGCGTTTTCAGGTAGAGCGCCGGGAATCGGGCATCGGGAGTTTGTTTTAGAAGGCAACGCCTTCTAAAACAAACTCACGTCGGTTTCTGCTGGTTTACACTGACAAAATAACCCCGACTTGAAACGCTTTGGATGTTCCGGTCGGTTCGGGTCCCAAAGTCCAGATTCACTAAGCTTGTTGGTGTAAAAGAACGGGGTACTCTATGAGACACCTTTGGCTATCTTGGCAGGAGGAAGTGTGTCTGTGTGATTGTTCGTGTGTGTGTGTGTGTCTGTGTGTGTGAGAGTTTGTGTGTGTATTCACACGTTGCCTCGAGAGATAATCTCAGATCCAAAAAACAAAGTTCACCGTCATCATCTACAGCATTTCTTTCCTGTGAACCATCCAGTCTGTCCTCCATGGCGGAGGGGAGATAGCTGATGCCATAGATAAGTTTAATGGTAAAACTCCTGAACTTCTTTCAGCATCGCTCAGGGACGATTCTAATTCCTTGTTCCTTGTTCCTTGTTCCTGGTACGCCATCTCAAGTTCAAGTTCAAGTTTCAAGTATTTTTATTGTAACTTCACAATTTACACGTGAGTATAAGCAGTGAGTTAAAAACTTTTTGTGCAAAACGCCCGACAGCCGACAGTAATTATAAAGAATACAAAATAGAGTAAAACTACAAAATAGAAATAGAACTATAAATAGAATTCTATATAAAATAAGTAAATGAAATCTAAAATGAAATGGAATATACAGTAAAATATCCATACACATATAAATCGATGTACTAAAATATACATTGTTATATGCTGTATGCTGACATTCACAGAATGTCACGGGATACCTTCCCAGACAGTCGACACAACACTAGCACCAGCAGTTGGCACCAGGACTAGCACTAACACCAGCACCAGCACTAGCAGTAACACTAGCACCAGGACCAGCACTAGCAGTAACACTAGCACCAGGACCAGCACTAGCAGTAACACTTAGCACTGCTACCAGCGCTAGCTCCAGCAGTAACAACTTATCACCAGGACTAGCACTAGCAGTAACACTTAGCACTAGCATTTAGACATTGATGCCGAACTTGTTCAGCAGCCTGATGGCCTGACTGTGGAAGCTGTCTCTGAATCTGCTCGTGTGGCATTTGATACTGCGGTATCTCCAACGGGATTGGCTGCCCTTTCCTGTTGATCACGGAGAGAACATTCTCTATTACCAATGACTAGAAAGAAAAATAATAAAACCATCAATTGAATAAATATCACCTTATAACAAAATAGTTTTTGTTATAAGGTGAGCCGATGGGACAGCGCTGCTGGACGGGGTTAAGAGGAGATGGGAGCACTTTGTTTATTTGTGGCAGTCGGGAGATGTGCCTTTTACTGGTGTGTGTGTGTTTGTGTGTGTGTGCGTGTGTATGTGTGTGTGTGTGTCTATTAGTGTGTATCATGCATCTAATGGGTGTATCTAAGAGACACATTGTGGTATCAGATGTATGAGTGATTTAAGTCTTCATACGAGAGAGAGACAGACATAGCGAGACAAAGAAAGACAGAGAGAGACATAGAGAGACAGAGAGAAATGCAAATAGCCGAAACACATAACCAACAGATGTAAACATGCTGTATAAGACAGAGAGAGACATGGGGCAGATATGAAAGTGAGAATTATTAGATTACATTATTTATTGTTATTCATATTATCATAGACTTTATTCGGAATGTGGGAGAGAGCTAGAGCCATGCAGACAGATGCACACTGTGTGTGTGTGTGTGTGTGTGTGTGTGTGTGTGTGTGTGTGTGTGTGTGTGTGTGTGTGTGTGTGTGTGTGTGTGTGTGTGTGTGTGTGTGTGTGTGTGTGTGTGTGTGTGTGTGTGATATTGTGTGCTACTTACTGTGATTTGAGTGGCCGTTGCTGCCAAGATAACTTTGTAGCTTGTCAGGTTTCATTTCCTCGAAATTCGTTGCAAATATTCAGAAGTGCATCTGGAAAGCCTTGAATCCAGGGATCTCAGATGCTGCTGTATTACTTGTTTTTTTTACGTATCTTTCATTTTACATTCAACGCTCAGACAGATTTTTTGTGATGATGGTTAGCGTTCTAGGTGAAAGAGGCCCACAGGGGGAGGAGATTAGGGGTCGGAAAGGCCAAGATGTTCCCGTGGGATTCATTAAAACTTTGATTACCGGACGGTCCTCGGGGTCCCAATGACACGCACGTTGTGGGAAAACGCCAAAGTGTGGGAACAAAAAAATTGAATAAAAGGACTGATAAGAATGATTAACAATGAGTCATGAATTCTCGTTTTCCACAAACCCACCGTATATAATGTCACTGAAGATTAAGATTTTGTGGTCCACCATTCTGGATCTGTGCTCCTGCTACAGAGTGGAAATGGACCTCGACTTTCCCAGGCACACAAGCACACAATAAACCAGAGATTCTGGGTGCTTTACAATGTGTTTGCTCTCAGGATGCCGTTTTCTGACATCTTCAATTTGTCCGCTCTTGAAGAAGAACCGCCGCTCCTCTCAAATGGTCTGGGCCAGGAGATGGGATTTGTGGGGAGGGGGCAGATGGGGACACTGGATGTGTTTACGATTACCGGGGGCCGAACACGTCTTCCTGAAGGGTGTCCTGCTATTTCGCCGGGGCGTGCGGAGATGACATGGTCAATTCGTCAATGTTGGTCACGATAAGGTTCTTGTGGTGTTGCTGCTTTAGCTCCTGAAGGGAAACCAAGGCCTGAACATGAAATGGAACACCAACTAGTGATATGTGGTTAAAGGTCTAGCTACACTATGACAGCCTGTCCATGCGTACGTGTGTCGATGACACCACATGTCCATGTTTCCTACCAGAACCATGCCTATATATGAACATGTATTCCCCACTTGTTATCCAAAACTCAAATATGCTCTCGCATTCTTCACTTCTCAAAACATCCCAGCGTCTGAGAGAATCAAATCCCCCGATGGGCTCCGGCTGCTCCGTAGTGATAGAGAGGGCGCCTCGCTTGGGTTGAGATCGCTGCCGTCGCCCGTCTGTCAGCGAGACGAGGTGGCCAACCGCACGAGCGCAGAGCCTCGCGCTCGAGTCTTATTGGCCGCCATCCCGGCGCATCAAACCGGATTAACCAATCAAACTCGGGTGGACCGGGGACTAACAAACCCGTTTTAAAAACTGTGAAGGTTCATTCTTCGCTCTTGTTTTGTTTTGTTTTTACAGATGAAAGAATGAAAGAAGGAAAAGAAAATAACGAAAGAAAGAAAGAAAAGGAAAATAACAAAGAAAGAAAGAGAGCGAGAAAGACCGCCAACATGTCAGTCGAATCGTTTTTCTTCTAAACCCCATCCTGCACTATCAATAGCGTTTCTGTGGGAAAACATTTTATATCTGTCCCATCTCCACCCTCCCCCTCCTAACCCCTCAACCCCCAACCCCCCCCCCCACCCCCCCCCACCCCCGGCCCAGAAGAGAGCTAGAGATAAGAGCCAGGGTTTCATTATTTCATGTCCCTCCAAAGTTATTAGCGTGAAATGGAATGGATACAAACCTCTCCTCCTTCTCGCGCCCCTATCCCCCTCTCTCTCTCTCTCTCTCTCTCTCTCTCTCTCTCTCTCTCTCTCTCTCTCTCTCTCTCTCTCTCTCTCTCTCTCTCTCTCTCTCTCTCTCTGGGGGTCGTGTTGAGGTCGCCACGGTGTCGCGCTGCATCTCCGTGTTTGACAGACTTTGGAGTTATTCGCCCGGTGACGTCACAGTGTTCCGTTAGTTCCGCTATAGGAAGACGTTCGCTAGTCTGGGCGTAGTGGTCATTTATTTTAAACACCGTTGAATATGCGCTGTACGTACGTCGGCCGTCTCTGATCTAAATAAAGTGTGACGAGAACAACACACTAAAAACACACACACACGTCCTGTCTTTGTTAATCTTGAATCTTCTCGCTCTGTTTGCTTTATTATCTCAGTGGGGTCACAGTGAGGTTATGAAGATATCAAGGCAGGCGTCGTTAAAGTGTTCTGTGTTAAGTTACGTATTGCTGTCGCTCTCGCAGTCATTTAGCAGACACCTTTATCCACAGTGACTTACAGTGAATATAGATGTGTCATTAAGGAACAGGTAGTGGTCAGGGGTCAGGGGGTCAGGGGTTAGGGGCGGCGTCTTGCTCTAGGATGCCTACAGGTTAAGCTGTGGGTTCAAACCCAGAGACTTTTGGGTGAGAGTCAAACACCCTATCCACACACACACATGCAACTGCAAGCGCGCGCACACACGCACACACACACAAACACACACAAACACACACAGACTGCAGATAGTTTGAACATGTTGGTATTCCATGCTAGCTGGCCACGCTATCAGGACCATATACTGTTTTATAAGGTAGCCATCCATGTTGTATTGTTTACACCAGCATGGGAGGAGTCCTGTGGAATGCTTTGTGTGAGTCTATTCTTAGGTTACGCCAGGGAACATAGAAACGCACGGAAATCAGATGCCAACTGTGTGAGACTCCTCGTGCGCTCTCACGCCATACCTCCTATTTCTGGCACAATTTGGCCGCAAATGTACAGCTTGCTTCAACAAACTTTTGGCCGGACTCCAATAGTGCTCTGCATCACAGCCTTCACATTTGACAGGTGGTGAGTATTAGCCTACTAACACGACGACTACAACTACTACTACTGTTACTACTGCAGTACATTGTTAGATGTACTGTAGTTTAGAGTAGTTAATGATAGGTAACCTTCCTGATTTGCCTCTGGAGGATTGCCTCGCAAACGCGTTCATGTGCATGACGGAAGGTCATGGGTTTATGTGTGGTAGTTTTAATGTGGTTTAATATCTTCAGTCATCTGTTTGTGTAGGCGTGTGATATCTTCAGTCATGGGTTTATGTGTGTTGTGATATCTTCAGTCATGGGTTTATATGTGGTTTTATATCTTCAGTCATGGGTTTGTGTAAGGATCAGTGGCGGCTCGTCAATACAGGGCGCTGGGGCGCCATCCCACCAACCATTTCTAGAGAAGAAGTCTTCTTAAATGAATTAGCTAATGCAACATAATTATGAAATACACTTGTTTACTTGTACAATGTACCAGTATGGTAGTCTGCACAAATGAACAAATGGTTCCAAGTTGTTTTTTGGTTATTTTTGTGTCGATACAATCCGCACTTTGGCTACTTCTTGGTTGAGGGACGCCGGTCAAATGAGTGTGTATGGGAGTAAGTAACCTTTTGGAAAGCACATGACCAGAAGCTGCTCTCTGATTGGCGGCTTCAGATTTTACCACAGGGCGCAGGACACTACCGCTTTTATTGGCAGCAAATCAGTATTGTTTTCTTGTTTGCGATTTGATGTGATTGTTCTGGGGACAAAAGTTTATGGTTGGGAAATGAATGTGTGTGTTATTAAGTGTTATTAAGAATTAGGCATCTGTTTGTGTTGTGTTGCTTCTGTTGGGGTGACAGACTATGCAGACTGACTGACCAACTTGACGACAAGACCATGACCCAGACCGACCGAGCCAGCCATGGCCTAGTGGGAAGCGTATTGTGGGTGAGTCATTGATGCATATGCTGATTAGTTTTTTGCTGCCCCCCCCAACATTTTTGGTCACTGGTAGGGATGTGATAAATGGGTTTATATGTGGTTTGATATCTTGATACACAGGTTTATGTGTCTATGTGCATCATTGACCGAAACTATGAAAGCGTATAAACAGATTATCTGTTTATATATGAAACATTTTTCATTGTGGTCAAAACACCTGCCGTTGTGTGTTGATTTTGTCAGTGTAACACGTAGTTCTTCATGCTGTGTATTCAACGTAACATGTAGGCTACTGTATGTGGAGGCTGAAGCGTGACCTACACTATATCAGGAGTAATTGACAGTGAAAAGTTTTTTTATAGAAAGCTTAACCCTTGTGTCCAAAGTGATCAGTTCAGTTCACGTCTTGTGATTATATTTGTGTGCTTGCATGTTAATCTAAATCTGACATGGCAGCAGAACTGTACTGAATACATCCAGATGTTCAAGGCTTATTTCCTAATATTCATCATCATCTCTGAAAATATTGCTTTTGATTAGGGCTGTCAAACGATTCAAATTATTAATCGCGATTAATCGGATGATTTTGTGTAGTTAATCGCGATTATTCCCAAGTTTTTTATTGGCTCAAACTTGAATGATTTTTCCAAGTGAAAAGCAGTGTATTGTGTTGTAGCCATATGAATGGAAAATATAAGCAGCATCCAAATGTATTTTTTATTACAATAAAAAAATCCAATATAAAATCGAAAATATTTGTAGCCACTGCCAGGGCAATAACATTTTCAGTATGATCTAGTTAATTTGAGGGGTGCTCCGAATTAACGGAGTACCCCCCGCCCCCCCCCCATCAGAACCGCAAATTAACGCACCCTCCCCCCCCACTTTTGATACTTAGTCTGTTCTTGATAGTTTTTGGAGGAATGGCAAGTAATGGCCATTGGCATGTAAATCGGCAAATACGTAACATAAGAATTTTTGTTAGTTTTCTCTATCCTAAGTGACGTACAGCGAATACAGAGATAGACCCGTGCTCACTTATTGCTTACACATGGGCTGTGGACATCGGGAATCGAACCTGGGATCTTTGGGCTGGAAGTGGAACAAACTATTAGCTATGAGAAGGAGACTATTAGCATCGTTTAGTTACATCACACTTTTAATATTTGTAGTTACATACATGACTTCTATTTACTTTATTAAGTAACTCAAATGTAACTTCAATGAATTCACAATAAATATATATATTTTTTGTATATATTTTTGTATAACCATAACAAGTACACTGTGTTCATGACACATGAATCGAAGAGAAACACACTACAGAAGGACAATCTGTAGCTTTTAGATGAAAATTTAAAATCCATAAATCTTCAGGATGACCACCTTGAGGATGGACTAAGGCAGGGCTGTCAAACTCATTTGAGGTTGAGGGCCGTAACAGACCAAGTGCTACTTAGAAAAAAAATACTTTTGATATGATTGAAGATGTACTGTCTGTGCATGAGTTTTAAAATGCCTCATGACCTTAATTAAACTAGTGAAATGAGGAATATACACAAGGCTAGAGTCTGAGGGATTTAGGCCAACATCCTTTCTCATGTTTCTTATATTCCTCTTTAACACGGTGTTAGCGAAATAGTCTTAGCTCCATCTCCAGCTCCCTGAACTCAGAAAACTCAGCTTAGTGGTTATTTTGTAGGAATTAGAATACATTTTCTGTGTGATTATGGAAGTGAAGAAATCACCAAGAAAGAAGAAATCAATCCATTTTATGAAATTGCCCCAGAGGCCCGGACTGGATCGGCTCGCGGGCCGCATGTTTGACACCCCTGGACTAAGGTGACTTGTCATATAAAGACAAGGTTTGTATTGTTGCGTTGTTCTGGCTCTTGACTGCTCAGAGGTGCTCTGTAGGGACTGTGTTGGAACAATCAAATTACAATAAATTCAATAAACTCTAAATATCGTCCGGTACAATTTGGAAGTGAGCAGCACTCAGAAAATGTTGAAATGAGATTTAATTAACACTTGAGATTCAAAGCGTGTGGCCGAGTATGTCCCGTGGTGGTGAAAATACGGACAAAGGATAGACCAATTATATTAAGGATAAGACAACATTTACCATTTACCAATTTACAATTTGATTCCTTTGCTGGGCTACAGATATCTACATCAACATTAGTGGGATGGCTGAGTCGCTCGCCAGCTTCCACAAGAGACTCAAGACCCACCTGTTCAGAAGTTCACGCTGGACTCTACATAACCCCCTCCTTAACAAGAGACTCAAGACCCACCTGTTCAGAGTTCACCCTGGACTCTACATAACCCCCGGCTCCTTAACAAGAGACTCAAGACCCACCTGTTCCAGAGTTCACCCTGGACTCCTAATGAACCCCCCTCCTTAACAAGAGACTCAAGACCCCACCTGGTTCAGAGTTCACCCTGGACTCTACATAACCCCCCTCCTTAACAAGAGACCTCAAGACCCACCGTTCAGAGTTCACCTGGACTGCTGACATAACCCCCCTCCTTAGACAAAGAGACTCAAGACCCACCTGTTCAAGAGTTGCACCTGGACTCTACATAACCCCCCTCCTTAACAAGAGACTCAAGACCCACCTGTTCAGAGTTCACCTGGACTCTGCCATAACCCTCCTCCTTAACAAGAGACTCAAAGACCCACCTGTTCAGAGTTCACCTGGACTCTACATAACCCCCCCCCTAGCACTAACCTGCGTGTTTATATGTCTTAACACTTATTAATGGCACTTAGCATTGTTGTTCGTTCTCAGATGTTGTATCATGCTTAGAATCGCACGCCTGCCCAGCTACTTATGCAGGCAACTTGGCAATTATGAAACTCGTTCTATTCGTCTCGTAAATATGAATGCTCCAAAACAGCTCTATTCTTATCTTCAGGTACCACAGTGATATATTGCTGCCTCTCCTTCAACAAATGTACTCTTTGTAAGTCGCTTTGGATAAAAGCGTCTGTCAATGTCCTAAATGTAAATGTAAATGTATGAGCCCGCGCGACTCACGGCGTCATTGCGCATCCTTGGCAATATCTGTGATGTCCACCAATGTCCTAAACAACAACACTTCCTTGCTTGAAGTACTTAAACGTAATAAACGAATCAAAAGGTCAAACTACGTAATTGCGTTAATGTCCAAAAAATTTGTGCCGTTAATGCGTTAACAACGCGTTAACTTTGACAGCCCTACTTTTGATACTGAGTCTGTTCTTGATAGTTTTTGGAGGAATTCATTTTCTAGCTACTTGACCAGACATGTAAATCGGCAAATACGTAACATAAGAATTTTTTTTGTTCGTTTTCTCTATCCTAAGTGACGTACAGCGAATACAGAGATAGACCCGTGCTCACTTATTGCTTACACATGGGCTGTGGACATCGGGAATTGAACCTGGGATCTTTGGGCTGGAAGTGGAACAAACTATTAGCTATGAGAATGAGACTATTAGCATCGTTTAGTTACATCACACTTTTAATATTTGTAGTTACATACATGACTTCTATTTACTTTATTAAGTAATTCAAATGTAACTTCAATGAATTCACAATAAATATATATATTTTTTGTATATATTTTTGTATAACCATAACAAGTACACTGTGTTCATGACATATGAATCGAAGAGAAACACACTACAGAAGGACAATCTGTAGCTTTTAGATGAAAATTTAAAACCATAAATCTTCAGGATGACCACCTTGAGGATGGACTAAGGCAGGGCTGTCAAACTCATGTGAGGTTGAGGGCCGTAACAGACCAAGTGCTACTTAGAAAAAAAATACTTTTGATATGATTGAAGATGTACTGTCTGTGCATGAGTTTTAAAATGCCTCATGACCTTAATTAAACTAGTGAAATGAGGAATAGACACAAGGCTAGAGTCTGAGGGATTTAGGCCAACATCCTTTCTCATGTTTCTTATATTCCTCTTTAACACGGTGTTAGCGAAATAGTCTTAGCTCCATCTCCAGCTCCCTGAACTCAGAAAACTCATCTTAGTGGTTATTTGTAGGAATTAGAATACATTTTCTGTGTGATTATGGAAGTGAAGAAATCACCAAGAAAGAAGAAATCAATCCATTTTATGAAATTGCCCCAGAGGCCGGACTGGATCGGCTCGCGGGCCGCATGTTTGACACCCCTGGACTAAGGTGACTTGTCATATAAAGACAAGGTTTGTATTGTTGCGTTGTTCTGGCTCTTGACTGCTCAGAGGTGCTCTGTAGGGACTGTGTTGGAACAATCAAATTACAATAAATTCAATAAACTCTAAATATCGTCCGGTACAATTTGGAAGTGAGCAGCACTCAGAAAATGTTGAAATGAGATTTAATTAACACTCGAGATTCAAAGCGTGTGGCCGAGTATGTCCCGTGGTGTGAAAATACGGACAAGGATAAGACAATTATATTAAGGATAAGACAACATTTACCATTTACCATTTACAATTTGATTCCTTTGCTGGGCTACAGATATCTACATCACATTAGCGGGATGGCTGAGTCGCTCGCCAGCTTCCACAAGAGACTCAAGACCCACCTGTTCAGAGTTCACCTGGACTCTACATAACCCCCCTCCTTAACAAGAGACTCAAGACCCACCTGTTCAGAGTTCACCTGGACTCTACATAACCCCCCTCCTTAACAAGAGACTCAAGACCCACCTGTTCAGAGTTCACCTGGACTCTACATAACCCCCCTCCTTAACAAGAGACTCAAGACCCACCTGTTCAGAGTTCACCTGGACTCTACATAACCCCCCTCCTTAACAAGAGACTCAAGACCCACCTGTTCAGAGTTCACCTGGACTCTACATAACCCCCCTCCTTAACAAGAGACTCAAGACCCACCTGTTCAGAGTTCACCTGGACTCTACATAACCCCCCTCCTTAACAAGAGACTCAAGACCCACCTGTTCAGAGTTCACCTGGCTCTACATAACCCCCCTCCTTAACAAGAGACTCAAGACCCACCTGTTCAGAGTTCACCTGGACTCTACATAACCCCCCCTAGCACTAACCTGCGTGTTTATACGTCTTAACATTTATTAATGGCACTTAGCATTGTTGTTCGTTCTCAGATGTTGTATCATGCTTAGAATTGCACGCCTGCCCAGCTACTTATGCAGGCAACTTGGCAATTATGAAACTCGTTCTATTCGTCTCGTAAATATGAATGCTCGAAAACAGCTCTATTCTTATCTTCAGGTACCACAGTGATATATTGCTGCCTCTCCTTCAACAAATGTACTCTTTGTAAGTCGCTTTGGATAAAAGTGTCTGTTGTTGTAGGCTGAGCAGTGAGATTCCAGTTTTCCCGTAAGGAAACCCCCATTCTCCTGTGTGTGTCTTTTTCTTGTATCTGTCCTAATCATATTGTAGATGCTTCTTGGAAGTCAGAACAATGAGGAAGTTGGGTTTATTAACGCTCTTTATTAGCACGGTAAACAGTAGAACCAGGAGAGGAGACAAGTAAAACACGGAGTGGGGAGACCAGTTAAAACGTGGAGTGACGAGACATTGTCTTGCATCGGATTTATTGCTGTTTTGTCCCAAAAACTGCTTTAATTTTGGCTTGCACCTCAATTTGGGTTATTTTTAAACTTATGATTATTTTTGCTGTTATTTCATGTCTGCCCACCCAGAACAACAACAGCACTCCTACCCATTCCTGGAAGGAGACTTATCCGTTATCCTGTGTTCCTTGTCAACGTTCCTTCTCCCTCTGGGTTAGGGGAACATTATTCTCATCCTTTAGAGCAGAGTTTCTCAAACTATCCACACTCTTTTGCTCTTTTTCCACCCTCACAGACACTGAAATGGTCTTGAAGGGTTCTAGAGGGTTCAGGGTTCAGGGTTTGACACACATTGGGGTGTAGTCTAATGCAGGGGCTCAGAAACATGACAATGGAGACACACATGGATGTCGTGTTGAATCATCTTTCTTTGACTCAGGGTTTCATTCAGTTAATTTCATCTCTCTCTCGCTCTATCTCTCTCTCCAGACTTTCCTTCCTACCAAACCGAAGTTACAGCGACAACGGACGGCGGATCCTGGCCAGCGAGCAGGAGTCCCAGGATTCGTTGGGGCCGCTATGAGGTCGTCTTCACGGCAACACACACGCTGCTACATGCCGTCCGACATCATCACGATGTCATATTACGTTTGTGATGATGGACGTACTGTAGGTTCCTGTGTGTGTGCGCACCCCGGATTATTCCGCATGTACTTAAGGGGTCAGCTGACACAAACAACAGGTACAATAAACAACAACAACAACAACAAACACAACGCCAAGGAACGATTCTGCTCCTTACTTGCCTCAAAGCTGTGTTCACCTATACACACGTTCTCTGCTGCTGTTATCTCAACTGGACAACAGGTGACCTGGTGACACCATCACACAACAGGTGTCCTGATGACATTGCCTACACAACAGGTGACCTGGTGACATCGCCTACGCAACAGGTGACCTGGTGACATCGCCTACACAACAGGTGACCCGGTGACATCGCCTACACAACAGGTGACATCGCCCTACACAACAGGTGACCTGGTGACATCGCCTACACAACAGGTGACCTGGTGACATCGCCTACACAACAGGTGACCCGGTGACATCGCCTACACAACAGGTGACATCGCCCTACACAACAGGTGACATCGCCTACACAACAGGTGACCTGATCTGACCTCCACCTGGATGACGGGTGTCTTGACATCAGTCCAGTGACATCATCGGTTGCCACAGCCAATCACGGGTTAGTTCTTCACCGCAGACCGCGGACTGCCATGGAGTACAGCTTGGTGCGACCAACCAGAACCAGGAGTCCTCGTCCGGGGTCCCTCGTGCAGGGTAGGACCTGTGGGGGTGAGCTCTCTGCTCTGCTCTGCAAAAATAACTTTCATATCTTAACCAAACGCATCGTGCTTACTGTCCAGACATCTGTTCTGACTTCAGGACACACACACACTACAGCCACGCACACACACCCCAGATCTGGTTTGTTCACATCACACCCACCCACACACACACACACACCCACCACACACACAACACACACACACACACACACACACACACACACTGTGATGCATTTTCAACCTCTCCTTGTCATTCCTGTCGCCGTGTGTGGGTTCAATGGACGATGACATGTGACACGGCTTAAAAGACTGAACTGGCCTAGAAAGAAAGGTGAGGATAGGATATAAGATATAAGAGCAAGACCTTGGCTCTGCTCTCCTCTGTCAGCAATCCCAAGATTATGAAACACAAGCAGCTTTCGAAGGGTCTTCATATCATCGCCGCCGAGTTTGAGATTGTTGCCAAAGTGGTGGAACCACGTTTGCGTCATTTTTATGTTGTGTTTAAAAGTATATTTCCTGTGTTCTCAAGAAACACAATCAAAATGTCTGGGGTCTGTGCGATAAGGTGATCCGTTCTCTTTAAAACCTTACCCGAGTGATGCCAGAAGCCAAATGAGGAAGAACATACCAGGACCGGATGAGGCTCTGGAGTTGAAAGGTTTTCCGCTCACATCTAACAAGGACGACTGTGTGACACATGTACACAACGACAGACCGTGTACAAAGTAAAGATGTATGTTTTGATAAATCTTCCAAGCATAGTACATACTTTAGTCCAGCTTTTTGACAGGACATTTTAACATTTTGCATTTTGCACTCGTAACTCGTGTGTTGCCGTGCACAAGTCATACAACGCAACACACAACAACAACAACAACACACACACAACAGACTGGCTTGGAGGAAAGGAAGTGGCAGTCACAGTATTAAAATGATATGGAGTGGATGCAATGGTGCCAAAAGGGTGACCGCTTAAATCAGCTGTCGCCAGGGAGGAAGATCAAAAGCATGTTTGGCTGGTCGGATCTTTGACACGTTTGGACCATTTTGACCCCAGCTTCACTGACAGGTTAAACGATCTCTCGCTCTCTCTCTCTCCCATTAGTGACCTCACAAGCGAGAAAGCTCCACCCAGCTGTATGATAGATGAGCCTACCAGTCGATACGGTCCACCGCGTTCTATCCGTCATGCGCCTGGGTGGACACTCCCACTTGTGATGTCCAAATAGTTGTGGATTTGAATCATTCCTTACCAAAGACCAGGAGAAGCTGTCTGTCGCGCCAAGTGATTCCATTTGTGATTCTGTTATTATTCTACTGTTGATCTGCGTCACACAAACTTTGCTGTGACTCCGCAGCCCAGGTGAGGCCACGCCGACGGGTCGGGGTTTGTCCACCGTGTCAGCGCCCAGTGTCAGAGATGAGCTCGATAATGAATGTCTTGTTGCTATGTGACGACGGTTTGTTGTCTGCACTGCTCCTGTGTTCCCTCATGGCTTTTGAAGTCTATGGAAAGAAAAGAAATAAATGTTGTTTTGGAGATAATTGTACGGTTTGTTTGTTTTGTTGTTTAGGATGAGGTTGCGACGTGGGAAGCTCTTCCGCTCACAGCCAGAAGTTCCTCCCAATGTTCCCCATGTTCCCCCTGCCTTAAGATGAAGCATATTAGCATGCAACATACTTAACATTTAGCATACTTCACGGTTAACTCTTAACGACGAACCCAGTCTGACGATGTCAAGTCTGCATATTTGGAACAAGCGATGAAAGTGATGAGTGTTTAATGCGATGAATTTAACAACCCGTGCACCCCACCCCACATTGTCTCGGGGTGCGTTTGATTCGATGGGCATAAACCGCATGTCCGAGGGGGCGGCTGTTCATGCTAACGATATTATTGCCATGTATGGTAGAGTGTAAAGAATGTGTTTTCATCCGTCTTCTTCAGTTAACACAACACAGCCCTCTCCACTTCCAGTCCCCTGTCTGGGAGGCAGCAGCTGCACTTCAAACACACACAATGATAATAACACGAGTCGTCTCTTTGTCTGACGTGTGGCCTTGTAAGCGCGTTTTTACATTTTTAAAACCAAATGGACTGCGGACCTTCCTCCTGGCCTGAGGGGGGCGTACCACATGGTCTCACAGACTCCTCTCTCGCTCCTTTGGGACGCCTGCTTGTTAAACCGGACAATCCTGTTGTCTTCTATGTAAACCGGCAGACACATACAACATTCAAATGCTTTGGGTCTTGTGGCTGATTTGCTTGCTACAGCTGACCTCGGGGGCCGCCGTTCCTTAACCAATCGGAAGCCGGCCTGGAAAATACTTCATTATTCTCTGAGCCCTCGCCCTAAACTCGCTGACTACAGGACAATCTTCTCGGGATTACGGTGCCGTGATCTCACAGCTTTAGCTCAGACGTGAACGCCGCCCCGTGTTCCGCCTCGCTAAGGCAAGGTATTCGGTGTTCCGTTTATTTTAGCCATGGAACGATCCAAATTGCAAAATCCGAATTTTGTGATAAAGCGTTGTCTGTACAAACAGGATGCGTTTTCATTGCATTTTCAACTCACTGTCCGAAGGTTCACCTGCTTAAAAACAAAATCAAACTTTATACTTGAAATTAAGGACTAAATGAGTACACATTTATTCTTTCATTAAGCCATTCCACTTGAACGAAGCAGGGTAATGTCTCTCTGGAGCCTTATTCTTGTTACTCTATTATATTTGTTATTGTATTTCTATTCTGAGTCACCAGGGCAAAAATCCATCACTTTCCAGAGGAATGAACCACCTTCGCTGAAATCTTTTGGACATCTCTGGCCTGAAAGGGCTGAATTTAAAAATAAACTCTAAACAGAAGGCCCTCAAAATCAACCCGTATATTAATGAAGGAAAGCCAGCGGTTGGGGGATTTTCCAGGTTACGTTCTGCATGCCTTCCTTCCTGTATGAAGTAAAAAATGTCAGATCTTGTCTCATGTGATTTAAAACAGCGCTGAAATTACATGGTCTGAGCTCTTTACAGGAAGGGGATTTAGGAAGTCGTTTTCACTACAGAACAGAAGTTTTAGGACTCAGGAAAAAAGCTAATAATCCAGTCCAGAGACAGAAAACATCCAACTAATTTGTACAGTGTGCTTGTCGTGTAGTTTGGAAACTATATGCCTTATATGTTCTCCTGCTTTGTGCGAGTTACATTTTTTTTAAACAATTAAACATGGCAGACAACAATAAATACAAATAGAATCCGGTAAGACTTGTGAAGACGTTGGGAAACAAACTGAGTTGGCCTACCTTCCTGACAGATTAGCCACAATGCCAGGCCTGCTCAACCTTTGGGTCGCGTCCCCAAATATTTCCTATTATGTGTTAGGTTTTAGAGTTCGGGTTCTCTATTAGGCTTAGGTTTTAGGGTTAGGGTTTCCTATTAGGTTTAGTAGGTCTTGGGCTTTGGTTTTTGGTGTTTGATTCCTATCTGGAAAGTACTGAGTTTGATTCCCGATGTCTATGTCCAGTTATAAGCCATGAAAGTAATCAATTACTTTAATGAACACATGTTATCTCTACAAAATCTATGAAAATATAACCAATATACTTTTGGGACATGCACTCTTCTTGTGCAACTCCAAATAAATACAATAATATAAGAAGTACATTTAATACATATTGTTTTACTTCTTGGTTGAACCTTCTGTCTATGAGAGTTGACCAATGAACCATCTCAGCTTTCTTCCTCTGTTGAGATCCCAGTCAGGACAGCAGAGTCGCTCACCAGCTTCCACAAGAGACTCAAGACCCACCTGTTCAGAGTTCACCTTGACTCTGCATAACCTCTCCCTGCCTTCCCTCTCCTAACCCTAAGCACTATCTTGCATGTTTGTACATCTTGGCATTATTAATAGCTCTTGCCATTGTTTAGCATATTGTATGTTCTTAGATGTTGGTACTGCACTCAGAATGGCACTTCTGCTCTTATCCCAGCTATTATGCAGGCACCTAGCAATTATGAAAATCATTAACCTTGCAATTATGAATGCTTGAAACCTGCTCCATTCTTCTCTATTCTCTGTTCTTTAAGTACCACTGAACTGCCCTTGCAGCGCGTTCTCTAGTGCAAAGCTAGACAGCCAGTTAACATACGAAAGTCCTCCCACACAAGGCTGACTTCTCTTGTTCTTTACTGAAGGCTTCATTCTTCATGTTATTATTTGTAAAACTAACATTAGAGATAAAAACATACATCAGTACACAAGCATTAACATATGCATGTAAAGCTAAGCACTATACACACACACACACGCAAATCCACAAAGTAGATCATTATCGATCTAAAATATCGATGTATCGATACCAATGTTGGTATCAGTATTGATCAATACTTGCGTGATGAGATCGATACTTAAGTTTCAGTTTCTATTCTCTACGTTCAGTACACAACTCCTGTGACGTCATAGTGGTTGTGCATGACGTGCAGACAGCCAATCAGCGCCCCTCTGCCCCTCCCCCTCCTCCCCTGCTGTATTGTGAGTGTTGCCGGCGTCACTCAGCTGCTGGATGATGAAGAGGAGAAGAGGAGCGTCGTTTGTTTTACAGTTATAGACCACAATACTGCAAGCTGCGGTGTTTGCAGAAAACAAATTAGGTACTCTCAACTCAAAATTTAAATTTAAAACATTTCTCATTTCTCAAGTAATAATTTTGTGCAGATTTCATGTTTGCAAATTGAGTTTGTTGATAAAATTGTTAGTTAATAAAAAGTATTTTTTATTTGCCTAAAATCTTTGTCCTGTGTTTTATTATGATCATAATCATAACTAATTAAAGGAAAAAATCACAAAATCATTCAATGATCATGAAAATTCCAAAATTTGTAATTTTCATTGACATTTACATATTGATGACTTCATAAATTATGACGCATTGCTCTCCCCTACATGAAAGTAGATAAGCTGCTTTTCTAAGTAAAAAGTATTGGTATCGGTAATACTGGCCCTGTATTTACTTGGTATCGGATCGATACCAAATTTTGCAGTATCGCCCACACCTAATGTCAATACAGAGAACCAGAACTCCCTGGAGCTCATTGGAAATGCACGATAATCTCCACTAGAGGGCGATACAACACAGTCGATGGTGTGTGTGTGTGTGTGTGTGTGTGTGTGTGTGTGTGTGTGTGTGTGTGTGTGTGTGTGTGTGTGTGTGTGTGTGTGTGTGTGTGTGTGTGTGTGTGTGTGTGTGATGTGAACAAACCAGATCTGGGGTGCTCATCAGCATGCTTCCTTATGATTTATGTGGTCTCCATGGTGATTTAAAGACTTTAATAACGGCATAATCCCAACGGCACAGGAAATTCAATATGAGAGGAGATCATTTGAGTCCTAAAACACTGAGAACCTAAACGATGAAATGGACCAACCAAAGAACAAACAATATTATTTTCTTAATGTTTTCTTTTTTGCTTCATACCCACACGGATGAAACTAAATCCAGAAATCATACAAATAATCTTATTCATGTATTTAATTGATCAAGGATGGATCAAACACATGTATTTGAGATGACATGTTACACATTGACATGTTACATCTTCAGAGTGTAAGATAAACACATAACATTAACACTCATATGGCTATCGTGGGACATAACGCATCCAAGCATGAACATTTACAAAACAAGGTATTACCAGTTGGAAAATCCACTCAACCTGCAAGATGCAGGACCTGGTAAATTATTAATATGTAGGCAGACAGGTGCTGACAGGCAAGACAACACGAACACAGGACAAGTCCTTCGCTTCTTCGAATGATCGCACTTAAACATTGACATCAGTGGTTGACCAACAATCCGGGTTAATCAGTCGGTGACATGTTCCAAGACCCTTGACTTGGAAACCTTATATAAACCCTGCACAAGGCCTATATCCAGCAGGCCCCATTGGTTGACATAGAATATATAGTGAGCAGAATGATCGTACACCATGTACACATGTGGTGTGTTGTATGTATAGTTTGTAGGCCTTCATAGCCACCTACAGGTTAAGCTCCAGTGCGGAGATTAGGGGATCAAACACAGTACCTTTTCCTCACTCCAATCCTGTTTCCTTTTAATGACAGAGGAAACGTTGAAAGGTCCTGTTTTACAAGCAACAACAAAGTACAAATGATAAATGGAATATTAACATTGTCCGAAGTGATGGGTACTGACTGGTGAGCAAGCTGGTAGCTGTCAGGTGGAGTGGCCAGCAGGTATCCAGTCATGATCACAGCAACAGCAAAAACGTCACAAACGACAGGTTACATACAAGCAAACTCTACCCTAATACCTATCGGCAGCCAGGGTATACTTGTGTGAATAAGTGGGTTTTTAAGTTTTAAATATTTCAGCAGTCAGCCTCCCTGATTACAGGTGGCGCTCTGTAAGAGAACGCCCTGTAGCAGCCAATAATGTAATAACTACCGTTAATGTAATCATTGCCAATAACGTAATAATTTTGCAATTCTTAATGTAATAAAAGTAAATAATGTACTGGCCAATAATGGCATACATTTTCTAAACCAATAACGTAACCTTTTGCACCTAAAGTAACTTATGACATTATTGGCAGGTTATTACATTATTAGCTGTGTAAAATCATACAAATGTAATAACTGAGCTGATAATGTAATAATATACTCCATATCACGGTATTGAAGTTTTATTTATTGTATATAAAGTGTCATGCTTACATTTTTTATGATTTCTTTTTTTTCTATTGTATTCCCGGTTTACTTGTTTGTGTTTACAGGCCAGTCTTGGCCTCTCCAACATGGTGGTGATGTTGGGTTGAATTGTGGTCAGTGAATGAGGCATTGCTTATGTTTGTAGTCTACTGTATATATCTATATGTCTATGGTAGGCATCCTAATGTCCCTAACCCCTACCTGCTCCTTAATGACCTGTAGCTGAAATCACTGTTAAATTATGGCTAACTGACTTAATATAAGATTGCAGAAGCTGTATGAAGGTATATTTCTCGATTGGGGAACAACATAGTGGACAATAAAGTACACTCCCAGGGTTAGAACACAGAACACCTCAAAGCTTTTAAACATGGGGCTGGTCCTCCCAGATCAGGAGATGATTGTGATGGCGTCATCAGCTTGGTAAATAACACAGTAGCTCCGTACCTTAAGCACCTCTACAAAAACACCTTCCCACCTCTCACAGGTAATGAGTGTTTATGTGGTTCAAGCGGTGGTGACATCATAACCGCTCACTGCCACAGTAACATCAGCGACTGCCAGGTGACCTAGAGGTGATCAAGAGGTGACCAAGAGGTAATCATTTACCTGTATGGTCACATTGTTGTCTGTTGTGTAGACAATGTGGAATTACACACATGACTATGGAGTACATACACACATACTACTACACATAACTAATTACTTTGTGAATTTTCATATAGCGAGGTAAACTAATTCATTTTGGCCAGAGATGCATAGTCCATCATTTCTTGTAATAACAGTAGTTCACATGCGTTTGGGCTTGCATGATGAGGGCGGTGTTAAAATACGAGAGGATGACACCGTGCAACTACAAGTGCTTCGATGGCACATGCATGTGAGGGCGAAGCCTACGTCTGCAGAAGAGCGTGCCAGACTATGGATTGTGTGGCAGCCCAGCCTAGAGAGACAGTGTAGTTTGTGGACCAATTGGAATGAGGAGACACATTTTTATTCAAAAAACATTTATTCAAAAAAGGACAAAGTCAGGAAAGGGGAGGGGAACAGAAGGCAACTTAAATCCACTTATTTTAGTCCATAAACCAGTGCTTGCATGCTCCCAATGAACAACCAAAATAAACTACATTGTTCCAACGGGGTGGCCAGAGGCCACTTACCCTGAGACTGGCCCAGTGGACCGCCCTGGTCTCCCCTGTCCTCTCACCCAAGCCAGTCTGCCTGGTCTTGGTTCTCGTGGATTTTAACCACCACTTGATTCGTTCTTAAGTGGCCCTTAATTGGCCACACCTGGGCAGAGGGAATGAGAGGCCCCGGTCAGGGGTGCAGTTTCCTTGATACTGCAGGCGCTGCAGTACCACACCATGCCTCTGCTGCTCTGTGGGGCATGGATCAGGGATCAGGCCATCACATTTGCCATTGGAAGATTGATCAATGAGAACAGAACATTACACATACAATGTTTAAAGGGACCCTATATATACAGCATATACTACCAGGTGTAAGCGTGATTAGCCATAACAAGCCCTTTCAAAATTGTCATTCTGAGACGACATAGTGACAGAATCAACAGATGATTCTTGTTGATACAAGTGGGAGTGTTCACCTATGAACAGTCCGGTACAGTCCACTGGGTAGACTGGTATACTGATCCAGTAATCATACATCTAGGTAATAGTAGTGATCTGATCTGATTGAGTGTGAAATATTGTCCAACGTCTTCAAAATTGGACTCATGGGAAAGAAATTTGTCCTTTTCCAATTGGCTATTTTGATGCAAGCAAATATTGTCAAGCTAAAATCACCACAGTGCACTTCGCCTCAGTGGCATTGTACCCCGTGTGAGTGTACCATCACACCGAAACCATCACACACACTATCTACTGCAAAAAACAATCATTCAAGGTTCAAGATTCAGGATTCTACAGTGCTGCTTGAAAGTATGTGAACCCCTTGAGCAGTTTTGAGTTTTCTGTTGTTTTACCATGATTTTCTTATTCTATCATCACCAGTTTTCTATATATGAAATGTCAGGTTTATGTTTATCAATTGCATGTACTTGGCCAGCAGGCCAGGCCAATTTTTTTTTACAGAAGACGTTTGGTTGAAGTAATGGCTGCAAAAGGAGGAGCCACAAGCTACTAACTAAAAGGCTTCACATACTTTTGCACATGTACAATTTTCAGTTTTTGTGAGATAAACCACTTTTGCTGAATAAATAATGAAAATACATCTTTTTTTGTGTCTGCTTTACAAATTGGTGTTTGGATATACATTTAATAAGGTTATTTTACATACATACTATATTTCAACTAGCACAACACTGGGTGCCATTAATATTCTATTCAGGAGTCTCTTCTGGGCTCCGAGAACAATTCAACCAAGACTGAAATCAAGACCAAGACTGGACTTGAGTACTAGAGCCCTGGGACTCAGGAAGCATGTTTTCCTCCCAGTGTTAGTGCCACCAGTTCAAATATTGACCAGGAGCCTCTGGTCTAACCAGTAACAGGGTGTTTCATGACCCTGGGAAGTGTCTCACTTTGGGTACGTTTGGGGCTCCACTCAAATGCCAATGTTTGCAATGATTAAACATATTAAGCTATTAAATGTCACTGGTTACACTTTGTGTTTCCTTTGAGCTGAGTCTCAAAGTCTACTCAATTATCCTTCAGTTTGATTAATAAAGATAACAAAACAGCTATGAAGGAAATTACACAAAAATAACTAAGCTACTGCATTAGTTGTCATATAGAACTTATATCATTTTATGTAAACTGACGTGTACCAGAAGTACATACTATAACTGTAACAGCAAGTACTGCTATGTACCAGTAAAGTATAATGTGTTGTTATCTTTAATTTGTTTTTAATTTGATATTACTTCACTCACTCCTCTTTGTGTGTATACAGTGTTAGTTGAGCTCAGTTTAGCATCGCTTATCTTGGTAAAACATAGCACAGCATGGCTTATCTATTTGGTTTAATAGTTTACTCAGGGACCGCTAATATAAGATTAGATTGCTTCATGTGTAGGCCTATGATCCAAAATGTGATCATGTTCCTAAAAAGTACCCATTAAAAAAAGATTTTGACAACTTTTTTTTGTAATGTATCTGCTCGAATATAGTACCTCTTTCACCAGCACTAATCATTTTAGAGAAGGACAATATCTGTTAGGTTTTTCACAAAACATCTTTGGATGACTGGAGGCTGGAAAATCTTGATGGCTTACTGACATGACAAATCAGACAACATTTTGGTGTTTCTGTCTGAGCTGAATCTATTTAGCAGTTATCGTTTTCTCCATGTTTTCCTGTGTTTTTAGACATTTACCAAGTACCCCCTGCAATCCTTCACAGTACTCCTAGGGTTACACATTTGATAAACAATGCCATAACTAATAAAAAGCCATTTGGTCTATTTTTGTTGTGACAGCCATGTAAGGAATGAGCGCATCTAGGGTCCAGTCGAAGAAAGGATTCAGGAGACCAACTCAGTCCAATCCAAGTCCAGGTTGAGTCATATGTGAGCCAAATCCGATTCAAGACCAAGACAGAGGAGGCGTCGAGACCAAGACAGCAAAAAATAGATTCAAGATTCAAGATCATTCAAGAAGAAGGAATATGAGGCCGATTCGAGACAAAGACCATGTGGGTATCATTATATCGCTTGCTTTTCTATCTCACTACTACTAAAAGTAGTAAAAACAATATTTATCTATGCAATTAGGAACACAGCTTTGGTCTCTCTTTTCAGAACGAGTCCTCAGACCAATTCATTAGAGACTTGTTCAAGAGAGAGTCAAATTCGCTCCTCATCCAAGACAAAGCAGAGACCACCAAAAATCAGTCTCAAGACCGGACTCAAGTACTACAGCCCTGCTGGGACTGAGGAACCATGTTTTCCATTAGAGTTAACACCAGTTAAAATATTGACCAGGAGCCTCTGGTCTTACCAGTAACAGTGTATACGTTTGGGTATGTTTGGAGCTCCACTCAAACACTGATGTTTGCAATGATTAAACAATCTAACTGGTCACACTTCATGTTTCCTTTGAGTTGAGCCATCTAAAGTTTTCTCAACTACCACTTTCCTTTAATGTTTACAGAATTAAGATGAGCCGTTCAATGAGGCCTCTGGTTATGCTTGCTTGCTGTTTGCAGCTTTCTTAAGAACCACCCATCCAAACAACCTCACACTCGACATTGCACATGCTTGCGTCTGTTAAGACGGCTGTTAAGTGTGAAGTCAATATGGTTAGCGGTTGGCGAGATGCATAGAGACTGTTAGGGAGACGCATAGAGACTGCATCGCGTGTCATCCAGTTCCTGGATACAGTCTCTATGCATCTCCTGCTCGCATGACCCCACTGGAGCACCCGGGACCGGACGGAGTCAGGCACAAAAACCCGGCGAGGAGGACCGTTGCCTGGGCCGGGTTGGGTGCGTTGAGCCCGTCTGACCACCGCCTCGATGTCCATGACGACCGCCCCTACGACGCATGAGGCAGGGAGGATGGGCTCAGGCTCCGGGGGGTTCCTCTCAGGCTCGTGGAGGCGGGATAGGCGTCCGTCTTAGCGTTGTGAGATCCAGGTCGGAAGGTGAGGGTGAAACCGAACCTCCCCAGGAACTGAGCCCATCGTGCCTGGTGGGAATTGAGGCGTCTGGCAGCCCGGATGAAAGTCAGGTTCTTGTGATCCGACCAGACCAGTGTGGTGTGCTCCGAACCCTCCAGCCAGTGGCGCCACTCCTCAAAGGCCGCCACCACCGCCAGTAAGCTCCCGGTTGCCGATGTCATAATTCATCCTCGGCCGGGGAGAACCGGTGGAGAAAAAGGCGCAGGGGTGGCAGCTTCTGGTCCTCCGCTGACCGCTGGGATAGGACTGCACCGATGCCTGTGTCCGAAGCATCCACCTCTACTACGAACTGCCGGGAGGGGTCTGGGTGGAGTAGAACCGGGGCGGTGGTGATACGCCTCTTGAGAGCAGAGAAGGTGGCGATGGTCGCTGGCGTCCAGAGGTAGGGACACAGAGTGGAGGTGAGGTGAGTGAGGGGGGCAGCTTCTCGGCTGTAGTTTCGGAGGAACCGGCGGTAGAAATTGGCAAATCCGAGGAAGCTTTGTAGCTGCTTACGGGTCGAGGGCTGGGGCCACTCAACCACCGTCCTTATCTTGCGGGGGTCCGGTCGAGTCAGTCCTCCCTCCACAATGAGCCCCAGGAACTCCACGGATGGGGAGTGGAAGGTGCATTTCTCGGCCTTGATAAATAGGCGGTTCTCCAGGAGACGCTGGATGACCATGCGGACGACTATGCTGGACGTGCTCCTCAGCGCTCCTGGAGAACACCAGGATGTCATCGAGGTACAAAACCACAAACACATCCAGCATGTCCCTGAGCACGTCGTTCATCAAGGCCTGAAATACGGCGGGGGCGTTGGTGAGGCCGAAAGGCATGACTAGGTACATGACTAGGCATGACTAGTGGCCCCGTGGGGTCTTGAAGGCGGTCTCCATTCTGGCAGTCCCAACTTTGTGAAGATGGTCGCCCCGATGAGGGGTTCAAAGTTTGGAGATCATGAGGGGGAGAGGGTACTTACTTTTGACCGTAATGTTTGTTCAGAAGACGGTAGTCGATGCATGGCCTCAGGTCTCCATCCTTCTTCTTAACAAAGAAGAACCCCGCTGCCACTGGGGAGTGAGATGGTCGGATGAGACCCTCAGCCAAGCATTCCCTGGAGGTAACTGGTCCATAGCCGCCTCCGGTGGATGCTCTCCACGTGGTTCCCTGACACCCGTGAGAGTGAGGGGCTGGGTCCAGTGGGTGACGGGACCCATGGGGTGACCGTCCAACACAAACACTGAGAGAGGCCTCTCCAGAGGTGTAAGAGGGAGATGCGCCTCTTGTGCGTAGTGAGAACTGGAACAGTGAGTCTCTGCCCCTGCCAGGCGAGAGTGGCAGAAAACCTGGGGGCGTTAGTCGGGGAAAGAGGATTAATTAGCCGACTCACCCGGTATCCCCATGCGGGTGAGCCTACCCTCTTGGCGTCCGGGGGGAGTACGCTCCGGAAGACGTAGCTGGACAGGAGGTAACGGTGTGCGCAGAGCTGGCGCAGTACCTGCACAGGCCATGCCGTCTCCGGTGTTCGCGCTCGGTGGGGGTGAGACGGGCCCGTCCCAGTTGCATGGGCTCCTCACCGGTGGGACTCTGGTGTCTGGAGACGGGAGACGGCCTGGTGGAAACTTGCTGCTGGTGCGCCCTCTCCCGCTTGCGTTCCCGGTAACGCTCGTCGAGGGTGATGGACTGGGAGATGAGCTGGTTCAGGGTGGTAGGACTCTCCCTCCCAGAAAGAGCGTCCTTCATGGCCTCCCCCAGACCACGACGGAACGCGCTATACAGTGCGGGCTCGTTCCAGGCGCAACGGGCTGTGAGGATGCGAAACTCCGTAGCATAGTCCGCCACCGAGCTTAAACCCTGCTGGAGAGCGGAGAGAGCTGCGGCCGTGTCTTGACCGTGGAACGTTGTGGTTTTGAACTACGCCACAAACGCCGGGTAGTACTGCATATACGCAGCAGCACCCTCGCGTCCCGCCATGACCCACCGGTGAGCCCTTCTCGTGGTCAGGTTGGCCATGTAGGCTATGCGGGCGGCTGCAGTGGAGTACATGCTGGGTTGGAGTTCAAACACGTACTCGCACTGCATAAGGAACTCCCGGCAGAGGGTGAATGTCCCATCGTAGGGAGCCGGGGCGGTGAGGTGGGGTTCCCGAGCGGGTGGCGCACTCGGCGCGGGAGCAGCAGCTGCCGCAAGACCCGACTGGGGGGGGCGCGGGGACCTGGTTGGTGCTGCTTGGGCCTGCTGGATGGTAGTGAGGCCCCTGAGTTCCCGGCGGATGGCTGCGACTGCCTCGGATGCTCCCGTGAGCAGACGGGTGTGTTCCGCCAGCACACCGCCCTGGGCCTGCAGCAGTCCACAAGTGGCGTGCCTTCCATGCTGGCTGGGTCCAAGTAGTGGCCAGATCTTACTGTTAGGGAGTGTGGAGGTAAGACCCAGGCGCACAGCAATGGAGGAGGCGTAAGTTCAGGTTCAAGCCCAGAGGACGGTTTAATTAAGTAACACAAGGGGTTTGCCACAAAAGGATGCCACAAAGTAATGGAGGCAGGGTGAGGGCTCTGCGGGTTGGCTCGACTCAGCAGGGGGGGTCCGGGATGCTGGAGGGATGAGAAGGAGAAGGAGGGTGAGTGATAAAGATCACGGGTAAGGCAAAGGCAAACAGGGTTGGCACAACAGTTTAGTTGGCGAGAGAAAAAGCACTACAAACGCTAGGGCGAAAGTAGTGCTCCTCCTCTCGGAGGTAATGGACAGACCGTCATTACGTTTTTCAGTCACATCTTCACACACCCTCCGCTTTGCGGACCGCGGTAAGCGTTTCTCTGACTGATCACCATGGTCTTAAAATTGGCATCGTAACTCCTCCTCTGTTGTTTGTTAACTTGTTGACTTTTGAGCCACTTTGTTGGAGCTGGTCGCTGTGTCTCCATCTCTCCAGGCACCTGTCACTGTGTGTGTGTGTGTGTGTGTTGAGAGAGGAGATACAGAGAGAGAGAGAGAGAGAGAGAGAGAGAGAGAGAGAGAGAGGCGATCTGTTGTTGTGAATGTATAAAGACATTTAAAAGTCTAGACCCCGAAAATTCAACCCTTTTTCAGAATTGTTTCTAGGAAAAGAAACTCGTCTTATATTCGGCAATAATACGAACCGGGAGTCAAACCCGCGGCTGCTAAACGTGATCTTGCATCTAACAAACAATCACAACTTCCACCTGCCCAAGTTTGTCTCTACTTATACAAGCTGAAGTCCTCAATGGAAGTCAAAGAATGTCTGAAGCACATACAGTACAATAGTGGTTTCATCTCAATAAGTATAATATAATATATAAGTAGTCAAAGACTCGCGTAGTTGAAGATGAATGGCATTGACTTTGAATGGAATCCAATTGTAAAAGTTTAGAAGTTGAATAATTTAAAATACTATTGAATATTTTTGATGTGCAATAACATAG
>PIJE02000399.1:193134-215634 GCA_002895965.2 Coryphaenoides rupestris | reverse complement strand
TTAGGTTTTAGTTCTTTGTTTTAGGGTTTCCTATTAGGCTTTGGTTTTAGCGTTTTGATTCTGGTTTTAGGGTTAGGGTTTCCTGTTAAGTATTGATTTTAAGGTTTAGTTTTGGGTTTTAGTGTTAGCCTTTATAATTTGGTTTCAGTTTTACGGTTTGATTTTTGGTTCTAATGTTTGGTTTTAGAGTTCTGTTTTTGGTCACTGTGTCCTATAAAGGCAAATGGAAGGATCATGTCAATGAATGAATGATCAAGTCAGTAAAATGAGAATAAATCAAAAGTATAAACACATAATCACGTTGTTGTGACAGGAACACAGCCACGAATCATGAATCCTCTTGCCAGTAGAATGAGATTAGCATGACAGCACCAGATAACTCGGGTGACTATCTTGTTTGGCACCACTGCTACCGCAGTTTTTTTTACAACCTAGCAGTCCTACTGCAGGGCTAGAAAAGTTAGACATGTCAGTTAGACATTACACAAACTACATTAGCAAGGCTTTAGGAGATAAGGTCATATAATATGTGTTTATAGACCGTGTTCAAAAGGGCCAATGGTGAGAGTTCATTCTTCGGTTGGTACCTCTGTGTTTTCCTTTGCTCTTGAAAACGGTGTTGTCATCGAGTTATTACAGCGGTAATATCCGGCCGACGGATGGACACACGGTTAGGTCTGTGTTTTCTGTTGAACCTCTGAATTAATCAAGCGCATTGTCAAACATCCAATGCTAAAATATATAATACTAGTATATTTTCTGCTTATTGTTCTGCGTTATCAGAATAGGAGATTGTGTTCTGTAAAAAAATGCAATTAGCTATACAGTATGTTGGAGCTATATTTCATTGCCATCCCTGAAAGTTAAAGAGAAATAAACACAGTGAAGCAATGGTGCAAATTCTGCACCAATCCAAACCTCTAAAACACATGTGTGTGTGTGTGTGTGTGTGTGTGTGTGTGTGTGTGTGTGTGTGTGTGTGCCTATTCCAAGGTTTCTTTTACCGACATGACGGACAGATAGTTACAGCACTGTTACGTAAAGCAGCCCAATCTTGGACGGGTTAATAAGTGACTGATTAAAAAGCTCGCAGAATGTTACGTCAGTCACGATAAAAGCTATAAAAAAAGGTTAAAAGCTAAAAGCTGACGAAACACCTTGAGCTTGTAAAACATGTTACAAGTCTGACCCCAGTGACACCAATACCTGAAATGCAAATCGTAGAATCATGTGAATCATGAGTATAGCCTCAAGTTGCAGCTGCTTTCTCAACAAACAACATAAGTGAAGTTTGCTTAGCGTTGCAGAGCATGCGTGAATGTACAGAAAATGTATGGCTATGGTCTTTAGTTGGAGTTGGCATAGCCTTCGGTGATTGGCTGGTTGGTCAAAAGCTTCTCCTCCTGTGGTTGTCAGGGTAACAGCTTCCATCGTAGGAAAATGTTTCATAAACGGCTCAAAGTGTTTCATAAATGGTCTCTGAATGAATGACTTTTGATTGTTTTTTTTACCCTATCGGATATAAGTTTTTGTTTTGGTATGTAATTCAAGTTTTTTTCACATAGATTTATTTTGTAGTTAATGTATAATTTTATGTTGTCAGAGTTTCAATCTGTGATCAAAGTCTGTTTGTTCACAGCTTCATTTCTGAGAACATATATTCATCGATTGTAATTCTTGTTTGGATCTCGTGGTGTTTGTACACTTCCATCAGGTGGGCCAGGAGATGTTTGTTCAGCAACACACAACACAAACACATCCTGCAGTAGTGTACCGTACGTACCGGGGGTGACCTGGACAGTTTAGAGGTCAAGTGAAAGGAAAACAGCGGAGTTGCTGCTGCTTTCACTGATTTATAACCTCTGACGCTGAAATAGGTTTAAAATTGCAAAGCTGCTGGGTAATTATTCAGCCGTCTGCTGGAACGCAACAGAGAGACACAGAGTACCAGAGTAGTGTCAACCAAGCACACGCACACACGCACGCACGCACGCACGCACGCACGCACGCACGCACGCACGCACGCACGCACACACACACACACACACACACACACACACACACACACACACACACACACACACACACACACACACACACACAGGGTAGTCTAGTGGTTTGAGCTGAACATTTCTGGGTTAGAACACCAAACCTTACCCTTACACTTGAAATATATCTTAAAAATAAAAACAGAGTTGCTTTGGCTAAAAGGTCTGCTGACTGACTTAATTAAATTGAATGAAATCAATTAAATGAAATTCCCCTTTACAAGAAAAAGGCAATTGTTTGTGTGCAGGCCAATATCACAACTCCCCATTTCCTGTGTGTGTTCCTGTGATCCTCCCAGATACACATCTTGTAAAAACGACCTCTTGGTTTAATTTGGGCCTTTTCCTTCCTTCCCTTGGCCTCAAAAGGACAAGAACTCCCTAAATCCCAGGAGGAAAGTTAGGAATAATACAGGAATAATACAGACTAAAACACTTTGACATTGTTCTAAAATGTGTAACATCGATTGGCCTATTCATTCCCTGGTTTATTGTTTTTGATATTTGCAATATTGTACCTTTGTTTTTTGCAATTTGTCACTGGCTTTGGTTTGAGGTTTCCTGTGATCTGCTCCTGTGTGCTACAGTTCCTACATTACCCAGAAACTTCTATCTGCTCTGCGCTAGAATCAGGTTCCCCATGTTGCACCCATTTCATAAGAAGCATACTTCACGGCCGCACACATGTTGTCATCCATCAGTAGAACAATAAATGTCATATTGTTCATCATAATTATTCATAAAAACCTCAATAACAAAATGCCTGGGCATATAGCTGAAACAGGGCTGTAGTTTGCAATTATTTGTAACTTCTGTTTGTCTCTCTGCACCCACCCACACAGGAGGAGCAGAGCTGAGCGCCATCGCCTCCACCCACCCTCCACCCTCACCCCACCGCAGCCCCCTCTCCCACGGACCACCATGGAGCCGCAAGACCTCTGCCTCGTGGACGCCCCCCACAGCTCCTGGAGCGCCGCGTCCGCCGTCCCCGGCCCACGCTCTCCGTCCTCAAGTCCCGGATCAAGGAGGAGGTGGCGTGCTCCGTGCCCAGGGCTCGCACCACTCTGCTGGGCTTCTTCCCCGTCGTCACCTGGCTGCCCAAGTACAAGCTCCGGGAGTACGTGTGGGGCGACCTGATGTCCGGCCTCATCATAGGGATCATCCTGGTGCCCCAGGCCATCGCCTACTGCCTGCTGGCCGGGGTGGAGCCCATCTACGGCCTGTACACTTCCTTCTTCGCCAACATCATCTACTTCTTCATGGGGACGTCCAGACACGTGTCCGTGGGGATCTTCAGCCTCATGAGCCTGATGGTGGGCCAGGTAATGATGAGATCTCATCTGAGGGATATTACAAATACACATTTGAAGTTATGGATTTTATATAACCTCATTTTTTGTAAATATGTTGGTCTGATTGGGGGGTTTCGCCTCATCAGTCTTTACATTACCAAACAAAATATTTTACTTGTACAGACCTTAATCACAGTCTAAAACGGCCCCACATTATACAACACCCTCTAATGCTAAGCCCTCTAATATGCTTTTCACACTACACTTAACCCCGGGTTAAGGACGCATTTAATCCCGCTAAGCAGCGTTTCACACTTGCATTTTTGAAAGAGGGTTAGCACCTTTAACCCTGGGTTAACAAATCCTGCTAGGAAGCAGGGTTAGCACCGTTTTAGCGGTGCTATCCACGAAATGCGGTGCCAAGAACACTAGTGTGAAACATTGTGGGGTTAGAAGGTAACAGCGATATGAAGACTATCCATCCAACCACAGACCGCAACCTCACCTCATTTAAATATTAACTAATATTAACTTAAATATAATAATATTAGCTTAAATATTAACTAAGCTAATCACACGCGCATCTGTGAAGGCGATCTTGAACATTAATTTCTCTGTACTTCATATAAAATCGAAAACCTCCTCATACACTCTTTTCTTCTCCAGTTTCATTTTTATTCTCTCGCTCTTTGTGTGTGTTTAATTAGTATCTCCATCACAGCGGCGTGATGGCGTCATTTTGACAGTTAAGCGGCTAAAATGTAAACAAAGGTCACGTGCTGGGCCGGTCCAATCATTTTCGATAACCCAGTAAATATTCAAATGAGAACGTTAACCTGGGGTCTGCAAGCTTACAGTGTGAAACCCTGAACACTGAATACCCGGGGGTCAATTGTTAGCCCAGGGTTAAAGAAAACTAGTGTGAAACGTGAGATAAATGAACCCAGGGCTATTATAACCCAGGGTTAAAGTTAACCCTGGGTTAACATATTCAAGTGTGAAAAGCCTATAAAAGTAGAGCGGGAGAAGGAAACGCCCTAAAGCCCAGAAGGAAGAAACCGTGAGAATGAACACAGAACAGGGAGGGTGACAGCTGCCAAATGGGCGGACACATGAATACTGTATCCAATGATATCATGAATCAGATTGGTTAAGATTGGTCTGTACTGTCCCCAGGTGGTGGAGAAGGAGGTGTTCCGGGCAGGGTTTGACCTCAACGATGGTCCGGATCCAGGGTCCTTCAACGTAACCTCAAACCTCTCAGCAGCCACTGTGGATGTGATGGGAGTAGTGTACAGCAAGGAGAGCTACGCTATTGGCATAGCCACCGCGCTCACGCTACTAGTCGGCATCTACCAGGTACTGAACAGACCAGTGAAATGTATCATGTTAAAGGACCCCTCGGCCATATATTGGACCTCGTCTGTTCCTCTGGCACCACCCTATCTAACATGTACAATGTGGATCTCTCTGTCTCTGACCACAGGGCATTAATCCACCTGTCATGAAGAACATGTTACAATCAAAGGACTGCCTTCTTTCACCTCAAAAATATTTCCAGGCCTTTCACCATCTCCTGCCAAGACCTTTTACTCACACATTTATTACACCCAGTTACACTATTGCAATGGTCTTCTCCTCGGAGGTCTCGGCAGCTAGGTTACTGAGCCGTACAAGGCTGCGGGACCACATCTCCCCCATTCTTCAGCATCTGCACTGGCTCCCGGTCCAATATCACATTCAATACAAAGCTCTTCTTTCCACAGCTTTTGCCCTCTCTACTTATCCAATCTTCTAACTCCCTACACACCCTCTCGCACTTGACGCTCCTCAGATGCCCGCCATCCATTCCCTCCTCCAGGCTCTGCATTAAGGGCGACAGGACCTTCAGTGTGGCCGGCCCTAAACTGGAATACTCTGCCCCTAGGCCCGCACCAATGTATTACTGTATTACTGTTTTCTTTTAACATCTTTTCAGAATAGCTTTCCCCCCCTGCTTCATAACGGCTCCTGACAACTCCATATAGTTGGGCTTTGTTTTTTTTCTTTCTGTTTTTATGGTTTTACACTATTATTTCTTCTTGTCTTTATTGTTCTATGTATTGTGCTTGTGTATTCTTGCTTTTTAAAATTGTTACTGTAAAAAAAAATATATATATATTATTATTATTAACTACTCTAACCTTCCTGCTCCTCTCAAGGACTTGATGGCTGAGGTCCATTCTAACTACTCTAACCTTCCTACTGCTTCCAGGTGTTGATGGCGGTGTTCAGGCTGGGCTTTGTCTCCGTCTACCTGTCGGCTCCCATGCTGGATGGCTTCGCCACCGGGGCCTCCTTCACCATCCTGACCGTCCAGGCCAAGTACCTGCTGGGCCTGAAGATCCCTCGCCACCAGGGCTTCGGCACAGTGGTGGTCACCTGGATCAACATCTTCGCCAACATCCAGAACACAAATGTCTGTGACCTGGTCACCAGCGCCATCTGCATCTTTGTCTTAGGTAGAGGCGTCTACTAGCTGTAATTCACTGGTTAAGACTACGTTCATGTCTATTTTGTTTGAGTAAGCTTTTTATTAGCTAGCAAGGTAGCCATTTCACACAATTAGTTTGCATGCTAGCCATCACACTATATAGTTTATAGAGATCCAATTGTCTTCATCTGGCAGCATATTTTATGAACCTTCTTTTAACCCATATCCAAGTTATTGCTTCCCAGATGCAAATCAATTTCTTTTTTCCAAATCTGAAACATACCGTATACTCCTAGTGGCGGGAAAGGAACTCCAGGAGCGCTACAAGAGCCGTCTGAAGATCCCCCTGCCCACCGAGTTAGTGGTGGTGGCCGGAGCCACCCTGGCCAGTCACTTTGGGAACCTGAACACCGTTTATGCCTCCAGTGTCTCTGGTCACATCCCCACAGGGTTCATTCCCCCCAAGGTGCCCAGTCTGGACCTCATGCCCCGCGTGGCTCTGGACGCCATCCCCCTGGCTGTCATCAGGTATAGTGCACCTGTTCACTCAAAGGGCCCCTATTTTACCAATGGGTCGATTAGTCGTTTCAAGCCATAGTAAAATGTAGCCGCTCGTGACATCACAAGAGGGAGATCCAACTCCAGACTACCAGTTAGTACAGTCCACATCCACCAGGGACGTTACCGGGGAGTTCATCTATCTATCAACATCCCACTTGTGATGACACAAATTATTGTACTCCTACTTTTCTAAATGGCTTATGACTCGTTTCACAGTGGTTCAGGTGGAAAGTAAATTCTGATCGTTGTTTGTGCTTTTTCAGTTTTGCCTTCACCGTGTCGCTGTCGGAGATGTTTGCGAAGAAGAACGGCTACACGGTGCGACCCAACCAGGAGATGCTGGCCATCGGCTGCTGTAACATCATCCCCTCCTGCTTCCACTGCTTCACCACCAGCGCCGCCCTGGCCAAGACCATGGTGAAGGACTCCACCGGGTGTCAGACACAGGTAATACACCGTCAACACTGCGTACCAAACATTTAGTTATGTAATATGTAATAATTTATCTGCATTTATATTTTTAAGCAAATACATCTGTGGCTCTAACATTTAGCGGAAGGGAGGCAATCCTTAGATGCAACTCTTGAACTCTTGACTTCTTTTTGGGGGAAACATGCCTTGAAACATCCTGAGGATCAATACAATACGATCAAACCAGTTCCTAGTCTAGTAATTAATAACCGATTAGTGATAATCAGTTATCATTTATGAGAGTGAGAACAGGCGACGTCATCTCCACAGTCCTTCAAAGAGCAAAAGCAAGTTGATATTCTGGAGGAATTTAAAGAAATACATTTGTTTATACAAATATATACTCCATTGTAGATTGACATATGTTTGGTATGTTTGAATTTCCCGAATTTTTGAGGAATTGACAGAAAGAATTTCCACAGTATATTATAGAACGTATAACCCTTGAGGGTTATATACAGTACATATATGTACCAGCCTGGTCAGTGTCCTGGTATAATATCTAACACTGTTGGTCCTCAGGTGTCCAGCCTGGTGAGTGCCCTGGTGGTACTCCTGGTTCTCCTCTTCTTCGCGCCGTACTTCTACGCCCTCCAGAAGTGTGTTCTCGCCTGCATCATCATTGTCAGCCTGCGGGGGGCGCTGCGGAAGATCTGTGACATTCCCGCCAAGTGGCGTGCGAGCCGGGCCGACGCCGTGGTCTGGCTGGTGGCCATGTCGGCAACAGTGCTCATCAGTGTGGAGATCGGCCTGCTGGTAGGCGTGGTCTTTTCCATGCTCTGTGTCATCTTCATCATGCAGAACCCCAAGGTTGGTTGGTTGGTTTGTCTCTCTCTCTCTCTATATATATATATATAATGGATACCAGAGTTGGTTAAACTACCACTTGGAGGTGGCCAATAAACAGAACCCTTGTAGCTAAAGGGTCACCAATTCCGAGTTTTCTGTTTCACACACATTGAAATTGCTATCTGTTTCTCCCTGTCCCGTGAGGTCTCTCTGCTGGGTCGCTCCGAGGACTCCAATCTTTACGAGGACCTGGAGGACTACGAGAACCTGGCCGCGCCCGTCGCCATCCGCGTCTTCCGCTTCCAGGCGCCGCTTTACTACGCCAACAAGGAAAGCTTCCTCAAGGCACTGTACGGGGCCGTCGGCGTGGACCCCTTCATGGAGTTGACCTGCAGGAGGAAGGCGGAGAAGAAGGCCGCCAAACTCCTGCCCGCCACGTCGGTGTCGAAGGATGACCTGGAGAAGCACAAGAACGGCGCGCTCCGCGAGGGACTGGTCCGGAGGGAGCTGGAGTTCCACACCATCGTTCTGGACTGTTCCGCCATCCCCTTCATCGACTCGGCCGGAATGGCCGCCTTCATCGGGCTGGTCAAGGACTACGGCGAGCTGGGGGTGGCCGTGCTGCTGGCCAGCTGCAACACGCCCGTCATTGACACCCTGCGCCGGGGGGCGTTCTTCGGGGAGAAGGACCGAGACATGGGCCTCCGGCTGTTCTTCACGGTCCACGATGCAGTACTCGCTGCCACCAGCAGGGTGGCGGTGGCGGAAGCAGCAGCAGCGACGGAACACACGGCCGATGACTCGCAGGTATAGACGAGATGGCCGACGAGAGTCCGGAGGTGAGAAGAAGGTTGCGTATCACAATTCCTTTTGCACTTCCCGCTAAATGTCTTGTTTTGATTTTCCTCTACCTCCATTGTACCCGCTGTTGCGGGTGGCGACAAAGGCTACATCAGTGTATCGTAACAGGAACACATCACATTTACATACCACGTCGCACATGTAGCAGTTGGGATTGGTGAAATTTGAAGGTTTCGATTGGTCAGATCATCATCATCGTCACCTCCAGGGATCAAGGAAAGAGTTTCAGAACCCAGCGATGGCCTTTAAGGACATGAAACAGACGCTTGTTTACTCTGAAACGACAAGCTTTACCTGCGTCAGTGGGCATTACCATGAATAACTTGGTGAACACTAACTGGGGTTTCCTCTGATACCCAAATATGATCCCTTTTCTGATACAATTAATATGAAGGGGATCGATCTTAAGTCGTGTTAAAACGGCATCAAAGCATTGGGTTAAATGTATTTAAAGATTTATTTTAATTGAATGATAATATTGTTTAATTTATATTGTTTTAATTAATGTGAATATTCATCATATTTTAAATCTCAGATATATTTGTTTGGTCTGAAGCTCCCAAACATTAACTTATTTTTGTGTCACAATTTCCGTGGCCGTATTGCCTTTTTAAACTTCTTGTGCCAAATGACATCATGAATTGTGAATCATCATGAATGATGATTCGATTGGCTTATTGAGTGAGACCAAATTATTTTCACCAGTAAGCTACAGACAATAATAGGATAGAGTGGTGTAATATCATAACTTTCGGTTGTTCTGTTTATTTCCTTTGTTTTTTTTTTACTGGGCATAGGTAATATACAGTACATACTAACACTTTACATGCCAACGCAGGTGATAGATTCAGCTCACATGTTTTTGAATGTAAACACTAAGTTGGAACATTTGTACTCCAATAAGTGGTACACATATCTGTTCTTGTTCTCCTGAAAGGGAAAGTCTGGTCAACATGTGTCTTATGTAAAATGACCCCTAAGTTGCCTTAACACTGATACTTGAAGAGAACACCAATGAAGAGCTATGTTGTCAATGTACTTTGTCTGTCATATTTAAGACGCTTTTAATGTTTCAAACTCTTCTTACTTTTATCTCCATGATTAGAGATTATTCATGACGGTGACTACATGATGTTATGATCGTCATCACATCCCACGAGGTCCTCATGAAATAATGAATTAATAAATACATGAATAGATGAAATGCTGAGGGTGGTGCTAAACAATGTCATTATATTTCTCCTCAATATACAGTATTGTGTTTAAAATGGTGGAAAATAACTTCTTTAATGAAGCCATCTTTTGACAGAGAGGTCATGAGCTGGGGTAATGAAAGTGGAAGATGGAACCAAGATGAAACAATCATTTCCTTCGGGATCAATAAAGTTCGATCTTATCTTATGGCTGCCAGGTGAATTAAGGCCCATTCTAGGCCAGCTGAAGAAGCACACTCCAATCTTATGAAAGAGAAACTAAATACAGTCAGTAACTACAATATGTGTATTGATGTTTGTCCAATTGCTTTAATTTGCCACCTATTTCAGAATTATTTTTTTCTAATTGTGTCAATATTGTGATTTCTATATTGGCGCACACAATTTTGTACAAATCAAAAAGTGAATAAATGGTTTGTTTGTATTTTTCAATAATTATCACCGTCTTTTGTTCTCCTCGTCAAACTGCAAAAACTTTACCCATGAAAAAAGGAAATGACTGTTCTGCAGTCTGGAAATATCATGGTCCACATGACCCTAAAGTCAGTGAGAATCAGTGATGTGTGAATGGTTGTGAACGATTGAATTGTTGTGAATGAGTGTGTGTGAACGAGTTCATCTCGGAATCCAGAAGTTGGACAATGCTAAAGCCAAACTTCTGGGGGGAGACGAGGCAGAGCTGCACCGGAAACCAACAAGCAAGGGGGAGGGGTGGAGTTCCGGAGATATTTCTGCCAGCACTCATTTGAGAGGGTCAAGATGGACGATTTTAACAAATGCATAAGTTAAGACCTCCATATGCTGAGCTGCTTCACCACTACGCTGATAGTGCGCATCGTCTTGGCTTAATACCAACAGGTTCTGTTATCTCGTTAACTAATTTGTGTAATACTAATTAGAACAAAATGTCAAAAATAAATAAAATAAATAAATAAAATAAATAAGATAGAAATATACACTACACAGTTATTGTACTCCCTTCCAGTCAATGGTCATCCATATCCCGTGTATTGTGGTTCCGCCCCCAGGAACGTGATTGGTCGAAAACGAATTTGAAGCAACCGCCCCACACAAGCAAAATAATCTCACATCACACATTTTGATGTATTAAGTCCGATTTGTGAGTGAATGTGGGGCTTTCACTGTTAAAGTGGATAGAGAAGCACTGGATGGAATAGTCCATCTATTCCACATTCGGAGCACGGCTCCATCATCATTGCTAGGCCTGAAGAAACTACAACCAGGACTACACCCCTGCAGTCAGAGGAACCTGGACTGGACCACATGGAAATACAGATTGGAACGTACCACTACCCGCTCCCAACTCCCATCACAAGTAAACACACCACAGCTCGGTCAAATTTTTCCTCCAGGAAGTTCCAGCAACTTTACAAATGAAGTGACAGGGGCGTCTGCACAGATTTCCTCTTTTTTTTATTCAATCAATCCAAATATTATTAAAATATATTTTACAGAGCAACCAAACAAAACAAACAGAACACACGTGGTAATCGTGAGGAAAAACACACTGTTCCCCACACACACACACACATACATACGCACGCACACACGCACACATCCATCGAAGGTCTTTTAAGTTCATAAAACCAAAGCCCAGAATCTCAAGGCAAAGTTTAAAATATACCACCATTAAAAGAAGGTAACACTAAATAAACCGGAGCTTCTTGGCACCAGAAAAACCACCACATTCTCCCACAACCCGCTGGGCCCTTTTCAATTGTTCATTTGATGAATACAAATCTGACCAGTCACCGGCCTCCGGGCCACAGCATGTCACAGTAAGCATAGCGTTCCCTTGATCTCACTGGCTCTTGGTTAAAACTGTCTGAAACCAGTTTGGCGCACACATGTCATCATTCAGAACCAGCATGTGCAAATCAGATTCAATTATCCAATCAGTTGTGTCCGGCGTACACACGGCATGAAACATGAGGTCGAACAAGGCAAACCTAACACAGGAATAAACTGTAACACACCAATCACCGTGGTAGTAACAGCATGTGTGTGCGCATGTATAACTATGATTGCACTGTTATACCTTTAAATATTACGATTCAAGAATCTAACCATAAAATACCCCCCCTCCCCAAATGTAGCAGTGTTCCTAGCACCATCGCTACATCCCAGTGAACACCGCCGCTAACGTCCTAGTGAACCTCAAGAAAAGCGTGGTGTGATGGTTGATGTAGATGATAAATCGTCTCCCGTAACATTTCCTCCAGCAAGGTGTGTGGACGACACAGAACATCAATAAAATAAAAACACACAGGAAACACACGTTTCCAGCAGCCATAGGCTCATGAACTCCATACAAGTAAGTTCCTGTCCTTTTTTTCAGAGTAAAAGTTTATCTTGTTCAACACTTTGTTCCAGCTGGGCTCATCATCGCTGTGGCTTGTTGTGTTGTGTCGTGTTGTGTTGTGTTTCTCCCGCTTTGACCTGTTGCGGGGGTTAAAAAGGGCTGCCATTTCACCACCGGGCATCAGGTGGATTAGCCATTTGAAAGTCTACCCTCTTGTGACATCACAAGTGGGAGCGTCTCCCCGCAAATGATGGCTAGATCAGCCCACACAGTGGACTGTACCGAATGGGCCAACACTCCCACTTGGGATTTGGGGATTTTTAAATGTTGGCTAACCAATGGCAGACACGGTGGTGAAATAGAAACGGCCGTTATGTTTACAACAAACACATTACGTTGCATGATCTGAAATGGGCAGTTGACAATTTTCCAAAGTCCTTTTTTAAAACATTCTGGGTCATCGTGTACTAGATTCAGTCTCAAACACAAATCCAAAACAAAAAAACGTTGTTCACACAGTGTAAGCATTCAGTATACTCAAAACCAACATCGCACACAGAGTTTTCAATAATTCATGCCTAGATAATCATGTCATTGATTGATCACTTTGATTGATTGATAGAAAATAACCGTGGCCATTTCTCTTAAAAACTAGAAAATTGTGGAGGCCCATAATGCCAACAGGAGCCTTCATAACCACAAATATTTAAGCGAATCCCTCGTCGGGTATTACTGGCCTTCAGTCGTTCATCAGGTAGCAAAGGTTATGATGCCGTTCCCTGTGGATATATACGGACGATAAATACATTTACAACACCCCTTCAGAACCATGCTAATAGAACTTCTTTTAGGGAATAAGTACGGGGTCGAGAAGTCTCTTATTGTACAAAGGGCCTCTTATTTTACCACGAGGTGTGATGCAATTTTCTTTACAAAAGCTACACTATAGTGACATCACAAGTAAGAGTGTCTGATCCTGGCCCTGACCCAGCCTGCCCCCACCAGCTGGTAGGCTGATCCGTCATACATATAATCTAGGACACCCCCCTCTAGTGATGTCACGATAGGGTAGTGACATCACAAATGCTTTACACACCTGGTGGTAAACATAGGAGCCCTTTAAGTGCCATTGTCTACCAAGGGCTACCAGCAGTTCAGAAACCAACCACTAGGTGGACGGTCGCTAATTGTTCTCAGACACATTTAAAAGGCATAGTTAGCCGTTAGCCCTTAGTAGCCGAGCTGTTAGTAACAGAACCAAAACGTCCTAAAACTCGCCACGGGAACCTGGGGTGGGAGTGTTTACCTCTGCAAACCAATCAGCTGCCCCCGGCTATGAAGTTGTGTTTTTTGTCAGGCGGCTTCCTGTACGCTATCTCACCAACGCTAACCTCCTCCTGTTTAATAGTCCATTGGCCCAACGTGCTAGTGGATGGAGCGACCGCGGCCGGGGCAGGGCTGGCTGTGTCTGAAGCGCATGATGTAGACGGCCGTCTGGTGCCACCAGTAGAACATGAGGACCACCAGGACGTGCCACACCTGGTGGCTGGCCCCCAGGTAGTTCATCTGGCCTGGGGAACGCAGAACCAGATTAAACTAGAGATGATATAGACTGGCCTGGGGAGGGAACATGCAGTCAATACCGGGTTGAACTAGAGACTATATAGTCTGGCCTGGGGAACGCATGGAGAACATGCAGTCAATACCGGGTTGAACTAGAGATTACATAATCTGACCTGGGAAACGCACAGAACATACAGTAGCAGGTTAACCTCAAGATTATAATTGGATAAAACACAGAGAACATGTAGTGAGTTTAACACTGAGTTAAACTATAGATTATATAATATGGGTTTAACCTGAGTATATAATCTGGCCGAGGGAGCATGAAGAACATAGTTCATATTGGGTTAAACTATAGATTATATGACGCAGATTTAAAATATAGATGACATAATCTGGGTTTAGGCTGTAAACTAGAATCTGGTGGAGGGAACAATGAGAACATACAGTACCAGTTAATCTATACATTATAATCTGGGGAATAATAGAACCTATTGTACCAGGTTCAAATACATAATCTGGAATATAACTATAGGATTATATAACATGGGGCTAATCTATACATGATATAACCTGGGGTTAATCTATAGGATGATATAACCTTGCATTCATCTATACATGATATAACCTGGGGTTAATCTATACATGATATAACCTTGCATTAATCTATACATGATATAACCTGGGGTTAATCTATACATTACATAACATGGGGTTAATCTATACATGATATAACCTTTGGTTCCTACCTGGGAAGTATCTCTCGGGGACCTTGGTGACGTAGAATAGGAACGCTGCGCCAGCGATCAGGTACATCACCATGATACGAGGCAGGAACAGCTACACATGTAATAAACACACATGCATAAAACACACCCAATATACACACACATGTAATAAAGACATGGATTAAACACACCCAATACACACACATGGATTAAACACACCCAATACACACACACGTTATAAACACACATGGATTAAACACACCCCATATACACACGGACCCGATATACACACGTAATAAACACAGACCCAATACACGTAATAAACACACATGATTAGACACACTCAATGTACACACGTGGATTAAACAAACATTATATACACACACACACGTAATAAACACATTAAATACCCACAACATAAAACACACACACACACACACACACACACACACACACACACACACACACACACACACACACACACACACACACACACACACACACACACACACACACACACACACACACATCATACTGAAAGCAGTGCTTACCTCCACGGCGTCCGTGCGCAGTCCTCCGTTAAGCCACACCCAGTGGAAGGCGGGCACGATGCTGCAGCCTGCCACCCCGCAGAAGATGGCCGTGCGCAGCTGCCGCCAGTCGTTGCTAAGGTAACGGGGGTGCACCTGGGCGCAGAACACGGCCAGGATCATGGAGAGGATCATCACCAGGTAGAGCTGCCGCCAGAACTAGAGAAGGGAATGAAATCCCCCAAAATGTCATTGTGCCATCCTACAGAGGGCGCTGTAGTGCATATCCACCTACAGTCAATGTGCATCACTACATTTTTTGCCTGTTCAACGGACCTGTAGAGCCCAAACCCCAACGTTATACTACACATTAAAACATAAATATAAGATCTTAAATCCCCCAAAATAACATTGTAATATTATATTAATATTTACATAATTGCAATACATATTGGCATAACCGTTCTAATATGATATTCTGGAGGTCCTTGCCCAGAGGACAATGTACAAACTATCTACACGCACAGTATTGCGGTAAAAACATGCTTTAACTTTAAAGGGGACATATTATGCCACCAGGTGTGAGTGTGATCAGCCATTGCAAGCCGTTTCACAATTACCATGTGACTACCGTCTAGTGACATCACAAGTGGGAATGTCGACCTACTAGATGTATGATTACTAGATCAGTCTACCAGCCTACCCAGTGGACTGTACTGACAGGTACACTGATCTAGTCAGCATACATCTAGGTGGACATTCCCACTTGTGATGTCACTAGACGGTAGTCACATGGCAATTGTGAAACGGCTTGCAATGGCTGATCACACTCACACCTGGTGGCATAATAGGCAACTTTTATTACTCTTAGTATTGCAGAAGAAGGTGTAGTATACTATACTCACGGTATTGCAGAAGTATTGCAGAAGAAGGCGTAGTATACTATACTCACGGTATTGCAGAAGAAGGCGTAGTATATGCCCGGCACATAGCAGCCGAGGATTCCTACGGAAATCCCTGCATAGTCGAGGGCCAGCCAGCGACGGCACGTGCTCTCAGAGCGGTGACACGAGAACAGGTGGTAGCCCACGGAACACAGCATGCATACCTGGAGCAGGGGGGACGGGGTTTAACGTTACACACATACACACACACACACATGGAGCGCAAGGGGGACGGGTTTTAACGTTACACACATTAACAAACACACAAACCTCTCAGCTGTGACCTTATATCGGAGTATTAATAATGATTTGAATATTGTCACGAAGTGCTTGACATGATAAAAAAAGACAAAGTCAAATATATACTAATACAGTGGTGCTAAGAAATAGTAAAAAAAATAAGAAGCAGCCCATCTCCCAGCCAGGGAAAAAGTGCATTAAAATATGGCATACGCGTCGAAATCAAAAGTTATACTATAACTTAGCCTGCACTTAACTGTCCTTTAATATAATGCATGTATTTGAAGCAAACGTCCATGAATTAGGCAACTTAAATTCAATCATCTCACGAATGTAGCATACGGCTTGAATAACTCTACAAACCTGACAAAACAATACAAACGTGGGTCTATCTATATAGATGTTTCCACAATACAGGGATTCACACCTAAAAAGCTAGATGTACATACCGACTGAATTCAAACTGATACACACATGCTAAGGCTAACAGCTTAGCAGCCGTGCTACAGATAACATCTTACCAGCCTTAGAGGGAAGATGTGTGTGTGTTTGTGTGTGTGTGTTTGTATGCGTTACACACACATGTACACACGGTCATTAACCCTTGTGTCTATAAAAACAATTCCGTGAAAACACACAATCACACACCACACATGGGAGGTAAGGGGCAGTTGTCTGGCGAACGGAAGTTTGGGGTTCATCCCCGGGCTCCATCTAGCCAAGTGTGGAGGTGTCCCTGAGCAAGACACCACCTAACCCTAACTGCTCCTGACGTGTTGGTTGTTACCTTGCATGGTTGACACCACGGTCGGTGTATGAATGGGTGAATGTGAGGCAACTGTAAATTGCTTTGGATAAGTGCGCTATATAAAATGCAATCAATTGACCATTTCGACAAACACACATTATGTACCTGGAAGCAGAAGAGTCCCACAGCGTAGATGAGGTAGTCCTCGTGGCTGGCGTCTGCCGAGGGGAGCTCGGAGGTGAGGTCGTGGACCCCCAGGGTGAAGAACAGCAGGAAGCCCAGCAGGTGGCTCCAGATGTTCACCGTCTCGTTAGACAGCATGAAGATACTGGAGAGAAGAAGAGGAGGAGGAAGAAGAAAGAGTGTGTCGTAACATGACAGTTCATGACGCCGACTAAGATTGCTTTATGAGTGTGCATGTAGCCGAAACATATAATGAATGTTTCCAAGCAATAGTTTCAATTCAATTACATTTACATGACAGTTAAAGAATCAGATTGGTTGCCTCACCCAGATTAGGATTTGCCTATGAATATTCATGTTAATGTCTTGAATGTTATTTATATTTATTTTTATATATATTCTTTTAAATAATAAAATATATAAATCAATAAATCAATAAATACAGACAGACAGACAGACATACATACTGTACATACATACATAATGTACATACATACTGTACATACATACATAATGTACATACATACTGTACATACTGTACATACATACATACTGTACATACATGTATGTATGTATGTATGTATGTATGTATGCATGCATATATATATATATATATATATATATATATACTATATATATCCTCATCATTTGCATGATGCACACATACATGTAGAAAGTCTCACCTCTTGATGCAGAGTTTGGAGGGGAGGTGTGCCCGGTAGCCATCAGTGATGAAGGGGTTCTCCTTCAGGAACTGGGGGATCTGCTCGTACGTGTACAGCCGGATTCTCTGCGGCAGGAGAACGGGCCAGTGGTGGAGGTAGGAGTAGGTGCTGCTGCTGCTGCTGGTGGTGCTACTGTTACTACTGTTGTTACTGCTGCTGGCCAGCTCCATGTACCCACCGCCGCCGCCGCCGCTCCTCACCATCTTCTGCTGCTGCGGCACCTTCAGCAACATGGTGGGTTCTGCTGCTGCCGCCGCCGCTCGATGCTTTTATGCGCAAAACCCCACAGTAGCTATACGGGGACACCACACACACACACACACATACACACAGAGAGAGAGAACGTGGTGGTTGGCATTAACATCTGCTCATTCCCTTGCGGTCCAACATGATCCACAAACCGGACCAGTCCGACTGGTTCTCCTGAAACTGCGCGGTGATTATCTGGACGATATGAGACGTGAGGTGTTCTCCATCTGGTAGGATGAGGGCCTACACCGCCCTGCTGCTGCCCCCACCAAGCCAATATAAACCCCTCATGTCCGTGCATCGTAAATGATAGACCTAGGCTGCAGTGTGTGTGTGTGTGTGTGTGTGTGTGTCACCCTTGCCTGCCTGTTTTCCTGCACTGACTGGAACAGTCTGTCCAATAGACGCTGAAACCTGAGCGCTGCTACGTTCTGCTGCACCGCGGACGCTACTGACGAGGACCTCGTGTGCAACGCTAAGAAATATAATCAATATAAAATAAATGAAAACACACACACACACACACACACACACACACACATACATCTTGACAACATGCTTGGTGTGGTGTGTTGTGTTGTGTTGTGTTGTGTTCACGGCGCACCGATCCGCTTTATCGTGGCAGAAATAAGAGGAAATAATCGCGATTCAAACTCCATACCATTTGTTGTTGTTGTTGTTGTTGTTGTCGTTGTGTTTTCGTCCGGACGGTTGTTGTTAATAATAATGATACACATGGAGGCGGCTGCACGTCACCGCCGACCCTCCGCCAGCAGCGACACTGTGGTACAGTAGAGAGGACATGAAGCCCCGCGTCCACCGAACACCCGACACCCAACACGCTCCTCCGGTTCCCGCCGCGATTTCCTGACCAAAAATAAATAAATAAATAAATAAATGAAAATAGCATAGTATAATTATATTATTTAATACATTTTTTAGGTTGGTCATTATTATTTCTATAAATAAATGAGACGTAGTTTAATTCACAAAAGATCTGAATGGTTGTCTTTAATAAATAAATAAAAAAATAAAATAAAAAAATAGCATAGTATAATATTATTTAATGTAGTTTTAACTTGGTCATTATTGTTTGTATAAATAAATTAGACGTAGTTTAATTCTGAAAGATCTGAATGATTCTCTTTCAACAAAACAAATAGCATAGTATAGCATAAATAAACAAACGTACGTTCTTGTGTTCTGATTATTATTGTGTTTGCTTAATTTTCTGGGTGCTTCCGGAGGCCATATTTGGTCTTCCTTTGGAACTCCAGAGAGTAATGCTTACATTTCAAATTCAGAACACATTCTATTATATTACAAAATATTAGAGTATATACTAAAGTATTTATATAAAAATAGGAAATATTTGAATATGAATGCTTGAAATACATATAGTAGCAATGCATTATTATATTAGGCCTTAACACCATCATCACCATAAATACCAGAAACAATAAATTATTATTACGAGGTATTGCTGCGAAGAACGACTCGAGAGTACAGATATTGTATATTTTATTAAAACACTGCCAAAACAATTTACAAAACGCTAGTGTTGAGTCTGTGCATGAATCTGGGCATATTGGCTGCACCAAAGTCTAAAAATAGATCCTGGTGAATCTATCAATGACATTGATAGAGAGCAGTAATAGAGGTACGCTACCAGTAGAGGGGGCCAAATGGCCAATATTTAAAACCAGGGACAGACTGTTCAAACCACAGAGCAGAAAACACTGGAGATTAACTACAAGTTAAACACACTTTGTATAACTTTTGAAGTCATACCATATCAGCACTTCTAGTGAGCACATTTCAGGAAAAAAAAACATTCACTGTTGTCATTCTCTGATTAAAAAAATAAAGTTCCTCTGGGGTTTATATTTTTGTTTGTATTACCTTTCAAAAAGGTCAACTCTACAAGGGAAAATGTTGGCGACACGTGATTTAAACCAAGACAAGTCAACAAAATAGTATTTAAAAGAGAACAGGAAACAAGGCTTTCTATATACCTCATATCATTATGAATATAGTTCAGTCAGACAGCTACCAGTTGGCTGCATGTGAATCTGGACCTTGAAGACCAATGGCGTGTCAGTACAGACAAGATGAATACTTTTAACAACACATATTCACACACAACCATAAAACAGATACTGTCTATGTATATATCTGTTGGAAGAGGCACATGGTCATTTTGAACATTTTGACCGTTTTATAAATCTGTATCTTTGTGCATGCATGTGTGTTTGGTGTGTGTGTGCATGTGTGTGCATGTGTGTGTGTAAGCCTCAAATAACATCTTATTCACGGCAAATGACATACCTTTCTCGTTATAACTGTCATTTTTAATGCAGTGCATTATAGTACAGAGTGTGTGTGTGTCTCTGTGTGTGCGTGCGTGTGTGAGATACTTTTCTTTCCCGTCTCCATTTTTCCACTGACAGGTTATTCTGATTTCCCCCCCTCTCTCTCTCTGTATCTTCATGTGTGTGTGTGTGTGTGTGTCTCTCCCACTCTCCCTCTTTCTCTCTCTCTCTCTCCTTTGGTCCTGTCTGTGTCTCTCTATCGATGTTGCACTCTGGTGAAGTTGATGCAGCGTCCCTGAAAAACAAAAACAATTGGACGAATTAATAAAACAATTATAGGTCTTCGAAATGCTGATATTGACAAGCATGACACATACTATGAGTTTACTATGTGTCTCTTACTATGTGGACATTCAAATACACAAAACACATAAATTATGTGAAGCCATCTTTGCTGGCACTTTTGAAATTGTTGAAGCGAAAAAGATTTTCTTGTGCCCTTCTTTTGAGACGTGCTTCAAGTGTGACTCCGTCTGAAAGCTGTCTGAAAGGTGCTTGAAGGGCGCCGTATAAATAAATCTGCTGTGCCCATCCAAGGTTGCGGAGTCAAAGTCAGTCAAGTGGACCAAATAAATACTCTAAGAATGTCCTTAAGTACGACACTTGAGTGCAGGGAGATAAGTGGTAAGGGAGGGGGGTTAGATTACAGCTACAGAGGCAGTGTTTGACTCCCAGTTGAAAGGCATTGCTTGGGATTCAATTCATACGTTTTCATGCGGCAGACGCTTTAATCCAAAGCAATTTACAGTGAATTTTGAACAGGTAGGTTGTGGACGTTGGGGATTGAACCAAGAACATTTCGGCGAGGAGTCAAAAACCATAACCACTAGGTTATCCTTGGTACTATCGTCCAGGCGTTTTAGGATTAGAGTTAGTATGACAGTGTCTTAGGTAGGGGCCGGAGCAATTCAAAATGATCGTTTATCATCTTTGAATGCTGTTGGATCGTCATGGAATTAAGATACCAAGCTTTATAGTAAATAAATAAATACAGTAAATAAATTAATTACAATGAAAAGATATGTCCTTAAAATGATGAATGAAAATATAAGGTTTGAAACAGAAAGAAAGGAAAACTAGTTTTAGTCAGATGCCATAATTTAAATGTCCATATACTTCAATGTAATGACCCTCAGATTACAGTGAGAATACAACTTTTTCATATCGGCCAGCTCTAGTCTTAGGGTTAGATTAGGGTAGAGTAGGGTTAGTCAGGGGGTCGTAGATCAGGGTTTGTCCAGGGGTCGTGGTTCGGGGTTACGATCAGTCCAGGGGTCGTAGGTCAGATTCAGCCTTACCTGGTCCTGGGACGAGGGTCTCATGATGGCCACTCTGTCATACTGTCGCCGCAGCAACGCCACCAGTGCATCCATGTGGCCCTGGAACAGATATTCATTCCATTCATTCATTTCCACGGAGGGGATTCAAATGTCTTCCATGAATCATGACCTGGGACAAAAAGGGTTATGGTTTGGATGAAGTCATCCCAGTTCACATTGCTGTTATCACCACCCACCTTGATGGGAGTGTACCACCTGGACGGCGCAGGGGGTGTGTAGGTGGGGGGCGGCCTGGGCGGGGGTTTTGGTAAGATGGGCTCCTCCACGTGATCAGGCATGGTCACCACGGCGTTCTTGGCCTTCTCCAGGCGCGCCCCCTCCTCTGTGGAGCCCTTGTCCCCCCAGCGTACCTTCACATGGACACACCCCCCCAGGACCCCCTCGTTAGGACGCACTCAGATCTGGCATTCTGGTCAGCATGGCTACTAGCAGCACCATCTCAGTTCATCTTACCTTACCTTACCGTATCCCATTCAAAAATCAACTTATCTTGAATGAATTAACTAATCTCAGGTTATTTTAAACAGCTATACACCAAATAATTATTTTTCAACTGATGTATCTAAGGTTTGGTTACTATGGTCACTATTACTAATTACTAATAATTATTTTACCTTACAACTTATTTTATCGCAGCTAATTGTCACCTAAATTATGTAAAACATTATAAAATACAAGTGTTATATCACTACATTAGTACAGTATCAGTTATGGCTTCTCCTGGTTTCACCTTGCCTTCAAATCACATCGTGGGTTGTCTGAATCGTGTACGTATATCGATAAAGTTAGATTAGATGCCAACTGAACTGACCTCCATGCGTTTGATGCCCCCGGCGCCCCGGCCGC
>PIJE02000399.1:85634-190634 GCA_002895965.2 Coryphaenoides rupestris | reverse complement strand
CACTAGCTGTGTGTGTGTGTGTGTGTGTGTGTGTGTGTGTGTGTGTGTGTGTGTGTGTGTGTGTGTGTGTGTGTGTGTGTGTGTGTGTGTGAGAGTGTGTGTGTGTATGTGTGTGTGTTACTTACACATGTGGTTGCATGGATGGTGAAGGGACTCTTGATGTAGGACTCTCCATTGTTCAGGCTGATCAATACTTCTATAGATCTGTTATTATAGCAATACATCAGGTTGATGAATACATATATATTAATGCTATATTCATATATCATGATACATATATCAATACATCTATAGATATGTTAATATATTATTATTAATCTGTTAATATATTAATACTAATTCATTAAACTGATCATTGGAGTTCGAGTTTTAACAGAGCAGCAGACAACAAAGCAGTCGTCTGTTTGAGTCAACACACACACACACACACACACACACACACACACACACACACACACACACACACACACACACACACACACAGTTATAAACTCTTTAGCAGCATGTGTGAAACATAACCATTACATTGTGTGTGTGTGTGTGTGTGTGTGTGTGTGTGTGTGTGTGTGTGTGTGTGTGTGTGTGTGTGTGTGTGTGTGTGTGTGTGTGTGTGTGTGTGTGTGTGTACGTACTCGCCAGGCTCCTGCAGTACTGGAGCTGCACACACCATGTGTTCACCACTGGCGTGCATCTCTACTATCACTTCGTAGGCTGAGAGAGAGAGAGAGAGCGGGAGAGAGAGAGAGCGGGAAAGAGAGAGAGAAACAGATCGAGAGAGCAGGAGAGAGAGAGAGAGAGAGAGAGAGAGAGAGAGAGAGAGAGAGAGAGAGAGAGAGAGAGAGAGAGAGTTTACTGGATGATATCGCGTAAATAAATACATCACTTCAAATACATTTGGCATGTTCTGCTTAACATGTGCAGTACAAACAAAACATAACACACACACACACACACACACACACACACACACACACACACACACACAGACAAGTGCATTCCAAGTGCAACGTTCAAAATCAAAACATGGATTAACTCGACGGAGTAATAGCTCGACAATAACCTGGAGTACTATCTATGTATCTAGGGTGTTGTTTGTAGAATAGCTTCTCGGTGAACGTTGGGCCACTCAGAGGGTGTGTCTGAGGAAAGCCAGATAAAGACATGTTTGTTTCATAAAGAAGAAGCTCTCTGCTGCTCAGCGACCAGGACTTCTTGTCCTGGTCGCAGGCCCTGCAGCATCCCCCGGACCGCCTCATAATGTCTCCTCTGTTCTCTCTCCCGCTCTGCACCCAGCTGCTGTCTAATTTAGTCCCAAATTCGCCTAATTTTCCACTGGACAAGAGAGACATACAGTACAGAGCACATGACTGTTCATATTACAGTAGCCCTGGACAAGAGAGACGTACAGCACACATTACATGTTACACATGACATCACAATTAAGGTGGTGTCACATGGTTCTGGTGATGAATGACAACACACCTGGTCGGTGTATGACACCATAGTGTCTGTACTTACTGGTGGTGTGTGACATCATAGTGTCTGTACTTACTGGTGGTGTGTGACATCATGGTGTCTGTACTTACAGGAGGTGAGCTGGTTGACGGTGAGAGTGCAGAGGGCTGTTTCCGTTCTCTTAGCCGCAGTAACACCACTCCCTCGCAACACGATGTTGAAGGACTCTGGGAGAGAGAGAGAGAGAGAGAGAGAAACCAAGACAGAGAGACTATTTACTGTTTACACAACAGTAGTATATAATCCTGCTGTAATATTATACAATACCATACTGTATTATTGTGATATTTAGCCATCTTACCATTAGCACACACACTGGATGGCTCTATCCTGAACATCTGCTTGCAGGACTGGTCCAGAACCTGGCGAGGTCAACCACTTCAGAGTCATCACACTACCACTGTGTGACATCACACTAACAATGATATCCCACTCCCATGTGTGACATCACACTCCCATGTGTGACATCACACTGCCATGTGTGACATCACACTAACACATGATATCCCACTCCCATGTGTGACATCACATTAACACATGATATCCCACTCACACATGATATCCCACTCCCATGTGTGACATCACACTCCCATGTGTGACATCACACTAACACATGATATCCCACTCCCATGTGTGACATCACACTACCATGTGTGACATCACACTACATTTACATTTAGGGCATTTGTCAGACGCTTTTATCCAAAGCAACTTAAATGGTAAATGGATTACATTTATATAGCACTTTTATCCAAAACACTTTACAGTTGCCTCACATTCACCCATTCATACACCGACAGCGGTGTCAACCATGCAAGGTAACAACCAACACATCAGAAGTTAGGTGGTGTCTTGCTCAGGGACATCTTGACACTTAGCCTGGCCCAGGGATCGAACCAGCAACCGTTCTTACCTCCTGAGCTACTGCCGCCCCCACACAGAATACACTACCATGTGACATCACAATACCATGTGATATACACACACACACACACACACGTATATACGGTATATATATATATACATATTGGCCGATTAACACAATGATGTCCTATGATATCATGGCTCCTCACCGTGGAGACGAGGTCTCCGAGGGCGTGGAAGCCGTTGAGGACAGGAAACACGTGGTCCGGTCCGTCTGCGATCTCCACCAGCTGGGACCAACATGGACGACACGTTGATTGGCTGGCTCGTTAGTTTGTTTGAGATGGTTTTCTGTTTTCTGCTGCTGTGACGGCTCAGTGAAAACGTGCACATTCCATAGCTCTTGGAAGACGTGGAAAATGTTTTTAAATGTGATTGAATTGAATTCAAGAGTGGAGAGATTTACATTTTGATTTACATTAGATGGAGAAAGGAAATATGAAAGAAAGAAAGAAGTAAAGAAAGAATGAAAAATAACAAACAATAACAAATAAGCAAAAAAAAAGTATTTTCTTGCTGCCGCAATAGCATCTATGTTTCTACATGATATCTATAGCTGCATGGCCAGTATGTTCATTCCACTTAAAATAGATCACATAATAGATGCATATAAATATTATTTGAAGTGCTCGGGTGGCGTTCTGGTCTGTGTGGCGGGGAGAGAGAAACTGACACGTTTCAGAGTGGATCTGCTCTGGCGGGTGCGGCTCCCGTCCAGAACTTTGATCCTCTGTCTCGGCGACAGGAAGCAGGAAGTCGAATAATTTGAACAAGATGGAATCATTTCCTCCGCCGTCTGCTGAGCGCTATATGGTCAGCCGGGAGGGACGGGCGGGGAGCGCAGACACATCTACACGCCGTCGGTGACTAAGCGACTGCAGGAATTAGTTTGACGCAAATGAATTGACTGATGATCACTTAGGATCATTTTCAGGCTACGAAATCTCAGCAGGATGCAGGCCTTGTGTTCTCTGATTACTTTGTGGTAAATCACGATACTGCCATTTGCTTATATGGCAGTATATATATACGGGATCATGATTTGTTTTCATGATTATTGACAAATAGTTTTGTCCAAAACAATGAGGGAGAGTTGTGACAGTAGTGGGTACCTACAAATACCTAGTGTTGAATTTCTCCTGTCATTTGACATATTATTGATGCCTATCTGAAGCCTTAAACTAACGAACGCATTTCTCTCTGACTCTAATCACTTCCCCTACACACTGCTGGAGCCGGCCATCACCACGGCAACTAATGGGATGTTGGGGCAATCAAGGGATACTCCCAGCGGACCAAACGTCCATTACAGACAAGATTGAGGAGAGATCGGTTGTCGCTAATACTTTAGCATCCTCCTGCTTCTAACAGTAGCCTTACTCCACTGTGTTTTAGAAAGATAGAGGACAGATGAAAGACATAATGAACACAGTAATAGGGGACAACACACACACACACACACACACACACCACACACGCACACATGCACACACACTATGGATGATGAAAGTGAGTACCTGACTCTGGTCGAAGTCCTTGACCCCACACAGTAGACTATGGCCCCGCGACCTCTGACCTTGTCAGCCTAGAACCATCACATACTTTCAGTAACGATGATTTGTGAGTGAGAGAGTGAGTGAGAGAGTGAGAGAGTGAGTGAATGAGTGGGTGAACAAGCAATCTTGCCTGCATGTGTGTGTACCTCTCTGATAGTGAGCTCACAGGGGTGAAGTGTGTGTGTGTGTGTGTGTGTGTGTCTGTGTGTGCCGCATCTGTGTGTGTGAACCTCTCTGATAGCGAGGGTGTGTGTGGTGTGTACCTCTCTGATAATGAGCATGTGTGTCATTGTGTGTGTGTGTGTACCTCTCTGATAGTGATCTCATAGGGGTGAATGTGTGTATGTGTGTGTGTGTGTGTGTGTGTGTGTGTGTGTCTGTGTGTGCGCATCTGTGTGTGTGAACCTCTCTGATCGTGAGCTCGTTGACGTAAACGTCGAGTTTGCCGTCAGTCAGGGTGATGACGATGGAAGACGAGACGTCGCTCTGGGCTTTCATCTGCCCATGCCACCTGATCAATGCATCAATCAATCAATCAATTAGTCAATCAATACCATCAACACACTGGCCATGTTCCCACCACATCTAGATGACCTCGATTCTTTGACCACTGTCTCGGCTTGTTGGCGCGCAGGGGCAGCATAGCAATATCCACACAAACCATCCGCAGCTATCCTGTATGAGTTGACATTGCTTTGGATAATGATGTGAATCACATTTAATAATATAAATGATGCAAGGTAGAGTGCAAGACACAACACGGCCATGATTCAGATATGCATTCGCAGAGGACGTCCCCCTTGCTTTGTATTGGTTAGCGACTGGTGACGCCTGAACTAGCTAAGCTAAACTGAGCATGTGACTTGACAGCACTTCTGTGAGATGTTCGGTCTACGAGACGACATCCCCTGTATCTCGTCGGTCTCGATTGAATGTCGCGTTCTTTGTCGTATAGTGATTTTGGCAACGGTTGTCTACATCATTTCTCGTACAACCGAATCAAAACGCTCATATAAAGAAGGACACCTGATCAATAGAGCCTACAGGTGATCAATGTCGCCTGTAGGTGATCAATGAAGCCAATAGTTGTAGGTGATCAATATAAAAGGTAAGCGCCTGTAATGGAAAATTACATACATAAGTATAGTCACATATTATGCATGCATATATGTTTCTCTTCACTACAAACCATCTCCTGGGAGGGACGGGCGGGGAGCGCAGACACATCTACACGCCGTCGGTGACTAAGCGACTGCAGGAATTAGTTTGACGCAAATGAATTGACTGATGATCACTTAGGATCATTTTCAGGCTACGAAATCTCAGCAGGATGCAGGCCTTGTGTTCTCTGATTACTTTGTGGTAAATCACGATACTGCCATTTGCTTATATGGCAGTATATATATACGGGATCATGATTTGTTTTCATGATTATTGACAAATAGTTTTGTCCAAAACAATGAGGGAGAGTTGTGACAGTAGTGGGTACCTACAAATACCTAGTGTTGAATTTCTCCTGCCATTTGACATATTATTGATGCCTATCTGAAGCCTTAAACTAACGAACGCATTTCTCTCTGACTCTAATCACTTCCCCTACACACTGCTGGAGCCGGCCATCACCACGGCAACTAATGGGATGTTGGGGCAATCAAGGGATACTCCCAGCGGACCAAACGTCCATTACAGACAAGATTGAGGAGAGATCGGTTGTCGCTAATACTTTAGCATCCTCCTGCTTCTAACAGTAGCCTTACTCCACTGTGTTTTAGAAAGATAGAGGACAGATGAAAGACATAATGAACACAGTAATAGGGGACAACACACACACACACACACACACACACACACACACGCACACATGCACACACACTATGGATGATGAAAGTGAGTACCTGACTCTGGTCGAAGTCCTTGACCCCCACACAGTAGACTATGGCCCCGCGACCTCTGACCTTGTCAGCCTAGAACCATCACATACTTTCAGTAACGATGATTTGTGAGTGAGAGAGTGAGTGAGAGAGTGAGAGAGTGAGTGAATGAGTGGGTGAACAAGCAATCTTGCCTGCATGTGTGTGTACCTCTCTGATAGTGAGCTCACAGGGGTGAGTGTGTGTGTGTGTGTGTGTGTGTGTCTGTGTGTGCGCATCTGTGTGTGTGAACCTCTCTGATAGCGAGGGTGTGTGTGTGTGTACCTCTCTGATAATGAGCATGTGTGTCATTGTGTGTGTGTGTGTACCTCTCTGATAGTGATCTCATAGGGGTGAATGTGTGTATGTGTGTGTGTGTGTGTGTGTGTGTGTGTGTGTGTGTGTGTCTGTGTGTGCGCATCTGTGTGTGTGAACCTCTCTGATCGTGAGCTCGTTGACGTAAACGTCGAGTTTGCCGTCAGTCAGGGTGATGACGATGGAAGACGAGACGTCGCTCTGGGCTTTCATCTGCCCATGCACCTGATCAATCAATCAATCAATCAATCAATTAGTCAATCAATACCATCAACACACTGGCCATGTTCCCACCACATCTAGATGACCTCGATTCTTTGACCACTGTCTCGGCTTGTTGGCGCGCAGGGGCAGCATAGCAATATCCACACAAACCATCCGCAGCTATCCTGTATGAGTTGACATTGCTTTGGATAATGATGTGAATCACATTTAATAATATAAATGATGCAAGGTAGAGTGCAAGACACAACACGGCCATGATTCAGATATGCATTCGCAGAGGACGTCCCCCTTGCTTTGTATTGGTTAGCGACTGGTGACGCCTGAACTAGCTAAGCTAAACTGAGCATGTGACTTGACAGCACTTCTGTGAGATGTTCGGTCTACGAGACGACATCCCCTGTATCTCGTCGGTCTCGATTGAATGTCGCGTTCTTTGTCGTATAGTGATTTTGGCAACGGTTGTCTACATCATTTCTCGTACAACCGAATCAAAACGCTCATATAAAGAAGGACACCTGATCAATAGAGCCTACAGGTGATCAATGTCGCCTGTAGGTGATCAATGAAGCCAATAGTTGTAGGTGATCAATATAAAAGGTAAGCGCCTGTAATGGAAAATTACATACATAAGTATAGTCACATATTATGCATGCATATATGTTTCTCTTCACTACAAACCATCTCCTCTCAAGGACACATCCCGAATGGTTAATGTCTCGCCACAAACTCTAAGTGAACTGGTGTATGGTTTATGGTTGCCATAAACCATTAAGAGAACTAATGCTCATACGTTGCTCTGTAGGTGTGTACGTGCAAAAGAGCCGTATGTCACCGTGTCCTGATAGTAGAAGGCAAACGCTGTGGTCTGTCTGTGTAGATCATTTAATTAGCGAAGGAAACTCTGGAGTCTCTCTGCCCCCTCGCATGATAGATAACACCTGATCTCGTTAGTATATGTTGTGGACCGGAACGGTCTGAGAAGGGGGAGAGAGCTTTCCCTTTGAGCCTACAGATCATCCATCACAGCCTGCCATGTTTGGGCGGGAACATTACTATAAAGCTTATGAACTTCTTTGTCTCTTTGGCTCCTTTGCTCTCAGACCCCACTGTTAGTGTGTCTGACTGTGAACGACCCATCAGCGCTGATTATATGTGTCGATACATAATAAATGTTGTCTACTATACTGGTCTAAAATCCACTGGTGACGGAGTTGTTTCTTATTAGTGAACAGATTTCCACCACAGCGGCCTCTTACTTGTGCCAGCCCTTCGTGCATATAGGTCTCTCCTGCTGGTTTGACCTCACTCAGATATTTCAGACCCACATCGATCTGAGACCTGCCAGGGCAGACCATTAATAAACATGACTACCAGGACAGATCCATAAATAACGATGACTACAGACAGACCATAATGAACCTGACTAACAGACAGACCATAATAACATGACTACAGGACAGACCATAAATAGCAATCTAGACACGACCATAATAACATAACTATACAGATCACATGACTATAGACATAATAACATAGACAGATAGTAACTATAAATAACTATAGACCATAATAACTATAGACAGACACTTTATAGTGGTCTGTCTATATAGTCCATGTATCATGACTATAAACCATTATAACATGACTATAGACCATAATTACATGACTATAGAAAGACCAATAGAACATGACTATAGACGGACCATATTAACGATGAATATAGACCCATAATAACGTGACTCTAGACAGACCATAACAATATGATACAGACTGTTATAACATGACTATAGACCTAATAACATGACTATAACAGACCATATAACTTGACTATTGGTCATAATAACATGTCTATAGACCATAATAACATGATTTAGAAAGACCATAATAACATGACTTTAGAAGACCATAAAACATGACTATAGACAGCCATATTAACATAAATATAGACCATTATAACATGACTATAGAAAGACCATAATAACTTGACTATTGGTCATAATAACATGTTTATAGACCATAATAACATGACTATAGACAGACCATAATAACATGACTATAGACAGACATTAATAACATGACTATAGACAGACCTTAATAACATGACTATAGACAGACCTTAATAACATGACTATAGACAGACCTTAATAACATGACTATAGACAGACCTTAATAACATGACTATCGGCAGACCATAATCAGGTGATAGTAAACCAGCAGGGAACAGTAGCATAAACTGCACATACACATTGAACGGTGGTCGCTACACCACACAGAGAGGAGTTTGAGTTTTAAAACATGATGCTGATGATGAGGAAGGGTGTGATGAGGAGGAGGAGGTATACCTGTCTCCAGTTAGAGGAAGCACCACATTGGCCCTGCCCGAGAAAACGATGTAGCACACCCTTAGCCTGGGACTGACACACACACACACACACACACACACACACACACACACACACACAGACAGAGGTAATTTCAGCAAAACAAATAGAGATCTCTGTGTGAAGGGGGAATATTCTGCGGGGTTCAGATGAAGTTGAAGACTACAAGACGAAAGAAGTCACGGCAACAAACAGATCGGCACTTCAAGGAGCAGTGCAGCAGCCAGACTCTAATGAGTACCATTAGGTCACAATGTAATTACTGCTGCACTCAAACGTGATTGCCGTGAGTCCTATGCAGTCCATTGTCTTAAAGTACCGCCTCGGCAAAATGTAATTATACTCCTACAAATTATTTTAACGTTCACCACATGGTACACGGTACTCATAACATGAGAACACTAGGGGCCTGATCTCACTAGATGACATGCTATATCATAACACACATGCAGAGAAAGGAATACTTTCAGATTGAAAAACAGATATATGTGTATGTATATATGTGTATTATTATGCCATATACTGCACATTAGAATATATTGTTATTCTAATTAACAGATATGAGCATATGAGTATTATAATACCAATACGTATATTCGAATATATTGTTCTCCGAATATAACAGATAGATAAGTATATGAGTATTGTAATGTCAACAAGTATATTCAAATATATTGTTATCCTAAGTAGGTCACATAAAACCACCGAGCACAGTCCCACAAGTTTCTTCTTTGCTTTGGCTTTGGTGAGTGATACTGACCTTGACTGTTGGCTACTGAATAAAGAAAATATCCATCGAGTCAACCTAGCTTAACTGGAGCGTGACTGTGTCAATAAATAGTTTGATAAGGAATCGATTTAAAAAAAATAATAAAGTGACACAAAAGAGGCACTGATAACAATAACAGCATGCAGCACAACAATTAAAACGGCTGCAAAAAAGTTACAGTTCTGCACGATCTAATCTCTAATAAACAAATGGAGAGCGACAGAGTAGCTGGAACCAGAACACACAATATTAGATTAGAATAGAGGAGAGGAGAGGAGAGGAGAGGAGAGAGAGAGACACACACACACACACACACACTCACACACGCACACACACACACACACACACACTCACCTGTCAAGAACAAAGTAGACATCCAGCGGCTCGTCGCAGGACGCGTCCCTCTGCTCCGCGCCGCTGCCCCGCGACACCGCGACGCCGCTCAGCAGCAGCAGGACCGCCGCCGCCGCCGTGACGACCGCAGACACTTTGCGCCGCCACATACCAATGTCCATAATATTAGTTCTACTATTCTTCTAATCCCAATAAAATAAATCAAATACAATCTAATGCACTGTTCTACTCAGCACCAGAGTGCCCCGCGAATATCGATGACAGCGGATCATTATTCCTCACGGTGAGAATTAGACGTGTTTAATAAAAAAACAAAAACCCAAACCCTGCCTGAACCCTGCTCCTGCTCCTGCTCCTCCTCATCATCATCCTCCTCCTCCTCCTCCTCCTCTCAGGACGAGGGGGGACACGCATTGTTGTTGGACGTCCGCCGCCGGGAAGCACTTGTCCGCTCCGCCGCGCAGTGATCGGGTGGTCGGGGGCGGGCAGCCCACCGTGACTTAGTGATGGACGAGACTGAACGAACGCATCTTTTTGAACGATATTTTTTTTAGTGTCCCGCTGCCAAGTGATGGCCGAAAATGAACGAACGAATCTTTTTGAATGATTTTTTTTTAGTGTCCCGCTGCCAAGTGATGGCCGAAAGTGAACGAACGCATCTTTTTGAACGACTCTTTTTTTCGTGTCCGGTACCGCTATCTCAGCCTTTTGAATGTGCCGAGTGCTTAGGAAACATGAATCCCCAATGCTCCCACGTTGCTTAGTACGGTAGTGCAGTGCAGTCGGTCCAAAATAAAAAATTTAAATAAAGGAAGCGCTAAAATGTATTACATTCAATTATCTGTAATCTCGATTCATTTCCATGGATCAACTTGGGTCTGAAAAGAGTCGCTCCGCCCAGCAGCACGATCCATGGGCAGGGCGCGCAGCTGTTACCACGGGCGTGTGGAGGAGTGGTGTGCGCATGCGTAGACACTACAGGAGCGCACAGCTGAACGCCCCCTGGAAAAATGTGTGTGTGTGTGTGTGTGTGTGTGTGTGTGTGTGTGTGTGTGTGTCAGGACAGCAGGGAACACACGCAAGTATGAGGGGAGATAAAGAGTGGGATATAACAAGAGGGAAAGGCTCACAAATAAGTCTGCATGGTTGCTCTCAATTAAACTCAAGTAGCTTTATTGGCATAGAAAGGCCAAACAACAGCCCAAAAAAGACACAAAAAAGAAAGCATTGGGGAATAATATCCATACCATTAGAAACGTATGGGTGAAATGGGTGTAGCCCACATAACACGTTTAATACGTGCATACGAGTTAAACAATGCAGTCATATTGGAATTAGAAAGGATAACCAAGGAAAACGCCTATGCTCTCTCTCTCTCTCTCTCTCTCTCTCTCTTCCTCTCTCTCTCTCTCTCTCTCTCTTCCCCCCTCTCTCTCCCTCATATTTGGCTGACCTACTCTCAGAATAGTTTAAGGATCCCGTAACTGATCAGCGGTTATTATAACATCATCTGACACGACGTGCGTGGAGTCAGATGATTTTTGCTCTTGTGTGTTTAGATAGGAGTTGTAGGAGTGCTCATGGTCAGGGTCCAGGGTCCAGGGTCCAGGTATATGATGTTGGAGAAACGCACGGCAGACAAGTCACTTTAGTTGAACTGTGAGGGAAAGGGGGACATACTTCTGCAACTGGATCATTGAGTTCGAACACACACACACACACACACACACACACACACACACACACACATATTGACTCATTCTTTGTTTGCACTCGTGTGAGAGATATTGGACCTTTTCTGAGTAAAGTAGGAGCAGTAGTAGTATATATTGTATATACACATCAATGGATACTGGATTGTGTGTAGAGAGGAGAGAAGGTGAAGGAGAGGAGATTGCAGAAGAGGGAATAGGAGAGGAGAGAAAAGGAGGGGAGGAGATTAGGAAAGAAGATATGAGGTGAACGTGGAGAAGAGGATAGGGGGGAGGAGAGGAGAGAGGAGGGAGTGGAGGAGAGAAGGTGTCGAGAGAGGAGCAAGAAGAAGAGAGGGGGGGAGGAGGAGGAGGAGAAGGAGGGGAGTGAAGGCAGACGTCCAGTGAGATAAACCAGAGCAGGAGAGGAGTGGCTAGCAGAACGTGGCAGAGTCGTACACTACAGGCGGTATTCAAGTACCAAGAACAACTGCAGCGTGTGATCGTGCTGCTCTTGTGAAATTAGGCTGTGATCTGAACAACGTGGAACTTTGTAACCATCTGAAGAATGGTGTGTTTGGGAGAATGTTGAGTGTTGAGCCTAGCAACGGGGACAGCTGCAAGTCCTCCTCCTGGTCCTCATATCCTTTACAACATTTGGAATACGTGTTTGTATCTAAGCATTGAATAAATAAATTGTTGTGTTGTTTGTGGGGAAATAGATTTCCTGGAAGTTGGATGCACACGACCAAGTGTCAAGGGGATCAAGGGTATTGTGCAAACTTTTGGGAATTGGAAAAGCATTTGAGAATGTGAATCTGAACAAAGCACACAAACAACAACAACTATATTTTTAGTCTGTTTATTGTAAAGAAAAAAATATATAGAATTTCTTTTTCACAGAGAGCTTTAGTAAGAATACCCAGACGGGGCCACGATACACAAAAACGTACAAAAAAGAAAACAAATAAGTACGTTACAAGGTTTCATCGAAGAAAACTGATATCACTTCCACATGACACTATAAACACTTTGTACAAGCTTGTTCCGAAGGCAGCGAGGTCGGCGACTGACTCGTTGCCGACAAGAGATGAAGAAAAGTTTGAGGTTTCGTAATAAAGCAGCACAAACATTAGTTAATTGGTGACCACAGAGCAAGCTTACCAGCAACCAGCTCCCAGCCACCTCTCATCGAGGGGACAATAAGAAAATATACAAAAACACAGTTACTATGGTTACACAATACAATGTTAATAATACTGCATGGCGCCTTCATAGAGGGGCCTCACAAACCTGAAATAACCACACACACACACAGCCCCGCGTTTGTTACTGAAGTGCTCTTGATCTGAATGCCAGGTCCCAATTTAATTAATTTCCCAAATAGGCAACAGAGTACACCGAATCAAAATATATATTCACTGATGCTGACCAGACAGGAGAGAGAAAATATGAATTCATAAACTTCACCACAACCATCTTTAAAATGTTTGTGTCATTGTTTCCTAGTAGTCTGTAAGACCCACTAAAAACAAGATACCATGTCTTTACAATGTTTATATGAATTTGAATACAAAACTAAAGGATTTCCTTTAAGCGATGCAAGAGTGTTACCAAAACGTGATGATACGTACGCGACCTAGTGACCAGTGACGCGACCTGAGCGCAACAAACTGCTCCTAATAAGGCGGGAAAACCATCGAGCACTCCACGACAAGGCAGTTGGTGGCCATTTTGGTTGTAGTTGACTAAATCTGACAGAAAAGTTGTTAAAAGCACATCGTCGTCACTTCACGATGAGCGTTACAACACATAGCTTAAAAATGACGGTTTTAGTAAAGTTGTGTGGATCATAACACCTCTTACTATAAAATTAGAATTTTAGAATTGCTTTGAATTTCTGTAGAATTTTGAAATAAAAAGGAAAACAAAATTCAATTCTTCAGGATGAACATTATTTGCAGCCTCACTGATATAAAATATAAAATGCTATTTTCTCAAGCAGTGATGGTACATTTCTACACAGATACTGTCCCATTAGAGTTCTGTTAACCAAAGGCAGGACTGAACGCTGGTCATGTGACTGTTGGGTTGGTTCAACGGCCCCTCGTCTGAAGGTGTGTTGACGTCACACAGCGTGACGCGCCGAGACACTGCGCGCGTCTCTGTGTTCTCCAGCAGAACACAAGATCAGCCACAGCTTAAAACATGGACTGAGCTGTACATGTGTTGGTTGGTGCGTTACGTCATGCGGTCAAAGTTGCAATCAATTCAACTTTCGAAGCGAGTCTCCTCCACGGCAACGTGTCCAGAGGGCCGGCACAAGGCACAAGGCCCCTCCTCTCCCTGAGATCGCGCACAGAGTCTCAACGCGCCTCAAGTGACTGAACCTCCAGTCTCTCTCTCTCTCTCTCGCCTAAGACCGATTCTCCCGATGCAGCAGAGAGGACCTGAAACACAAAACAGACACCTTTATTATACATTTTTTTTACATTTAGGGCATTTGGCAGACGCTTATGATTATGATTCAAGATCTTTATTTGTCACACACACACATGGATGGATATGCAGTGAAATGAAAAGTGGCGATGCTCAGCGGAATGTGCAAAAGAATACGAAAGATAACTTGAATTGGAGGGATCAGAATCAGAATATTTACAATAAAAAAAGCAGTAGGAATGAGAAATATAAAACATATAATTCAATAATTATGAATACAATTATAGGCAGTATAGAAAATGTGAAAATATAGAATGAAATACTGTATAATGAGCGAATTTGTGTGTGTGTGTGTGTGTGTGCGTGTGTGTGTGTGTCTCACCTGAGAGACCTGCGACTGTCCTTCTCCATGTGGTTCTCGGGACCCTCGCTCTCGTAGGACGCCAGGTGGAGCTCTGGTGGAACAGAATATAGGCATAGTCAACGTTAGCAATGACTGGCCATACAGGCGAGTATAACGTACATATAACAAGCATCTATGTACACATCCAAATCGCATCCAATACAGCTCAGTTGATCATACTATCTAATATTTTCATTGCACTAACAACCTTCCATAGTACTTTTTTATTACTTACTTTTCTTATTACTTTTACTAAGCATTCTTTTAGCGTTCTTAAGGTGTTTTGAATGGTGTTTTTAATTATTAACTGTTCTTTATATCCCTCCGACGTTGCTTTAAATACATTTTTCTTTTCAAGTATTTTATTTCCATCCCCGGAGTGATGAAACGTATTGTGGGTAAGTATTTAAATATGAAGTATTAATAACTAGCAAAGCTAATCTCATTTAAAAATCAAGTTCTTCTTATAGTATGACAAAATGACCATTAACCATGAATTAATTTCGAATAAACAACAGATAACAGAGAACCGAAAAGAAACTGCTTTATAAATGCTTTTCAAACCATGATTAAGACATATATATAACATACATATATAAAACACAGAGTAATTATCATTGGTTATCTAGTGGAGGGTGACGTCATACTAGCGGGAGTGAGGTCAAAGCAGTGATGTCATAGCGGTGATGTCACAGCGGTGATGTCACAGCGGTACTCACCGTCCTCGTTGAACACGGGCGAGGTGACGAGGAACTGGAGGATGCGGCGGTCCCGCTGGAAGGGGCAGACCACCTGACGCCACACCAGGAACTCGCTCACCTGCTTCGCCAGCTCCCACAGTTTCTACGCAGAACGGACCACAACGCAATTTACTCACTCACTGCACCATGGTTTACAGTGAATTTCAGATGCGTGTCATTAAGGAGCAGGTAGGGGTTAGGGCGCATCTTGCTCAAAGGATGGGACTACAGGTAGACTGAACATTGGGGAATCGAACCCAGTACTACGTATGTCTTCTCATTTAGCAGGATTGAGTTATAAATGACATTGAGTTTATCTTACACCTGCGTTTAAAACATTGAACAATCATGCATAAATCTCAGATGAGCATATTATCACAACCTAATGTTAGAGGAACAGGCTAAAAAAAGTATATTGCAAGGCATTTGAAAAAAAAGAAAAGAAAAAAAAGTTATGAATATCTTATCCACAAGGGGGGCGGAATTACTCCAAGTATGTAATAAGTGAACAGTGGAAATGAATCGTGACTAGTGGAAGATGAAACTGTACAATTGCACAATTTGAGTTTTAACTAACCTCAAAGTTGATGTGTCCGTTGGTTAGGCGGCTGGCGCAGCCCTCGTTGAGGAAGTAGATGTCTTTAATGAGCAGACTGAAGAAGGGAATCACGATCTGGAGACACATCACGATGGGTTAGGCTTGAAACTAGTTCTAGAGTAATGAACTAGTAGAACGATGGTTAAACAGAACATGTACCTGAATAACAGACAACACAGTATTTACTACTTGGAGAAAAACATGACTTTTTATAATAAACAATGTTTTAATCTGAACAAACAACGTTCTACTGCCACCTGCTGGTTCACTGTTTATCATGCATGTGGACCAGAAGTGTGAGTGTGTGAGTGGGAGTGTGTGAAAGTGTGTGTGTGTTTGTCTCACCCTCTCCTGGCTGCTGTGGGCGGTCTCTGACCTCTGGGTGGCCCCCCGGAGCGCTGTCCTGTAGTTAGTGAAGTTGCTGGAGGGGTCCATCTGATGCTGCACACACACAAACACACAAACACACACTAGTGTAAAGTAGATATATGGTGTGAGGGCCGCAAGAGTACACACACACACGGTAATCTATAAACAAACACTGCAACACACACACACACACACACACACTCTTACATTGAAATGTTACGGTCTAGAAAAGTGTAATGCTCATTCCTTCCCACCGGCGTGTGTGTGTCGACCACATGCACCACACACACACGCACGCACACACACGCACACAGTTGACCTGCTGACCTCCAGGATGTCGAACTTGTCCGTGTTGACTTTACTCCACGTCTTCTTCAGCCGAGACACAGGACTCATGTTCATACCAGCTGAGAGACAGACAGAGAGAGAGACAGAGAGAGAAGAGAGCGTGACAAAGAGAGACGGAGAGAGACAGAGGGAACAGAGGACAGAAGAAGGACAGAAAAGAAGATGGATAGAAAGATGGATGAGAAAGAGAGTGAAGGAAAGAAAAAGAAAAAAACACACAAAGGAAACATCATTAGTTAAGAACTAGTCACACAAATCAGACTTTAGTTAAGAACAGACTTGCGTGATATGCTATTCCTTCTACTGGAGAACAAGCCCTCTGCACTGAGATTCACAGAGATCTTCCACAGCTAGCGGTGAGCTACAGCTAGCGGTGAGCTACTACAACAGTAGAAACCCCATAGGCGGCGTCAGCCTCCTCTGATTCACTTAGCGCTTCCGGGAATTGTATCTATCTTGTGAGAGAGACGTTGGCTGGGCCTCCGCCACCGCAGCTGCCCCGCTCTGTTTACGGCCGTTTGGTCACAATCACAGGAAATGCCACGCGCGCTGGACGCTCAACTGGTTTGTGATTGGCTGTCATGATGATAGGTTAGCATGAGCGCCAGAGCGATCGAATGCAACGCGCGGATAGTTTCTCATGCGAAGCCAAAATGTCGACTGACATGAATGAGTCGTCTCTGTGTTTCGTTAGTAAAAGTCGTGAAAGCATTTAGCCCAGAGCAAACTTGCATTGAATTCAGATACATGTCATTCAGAGCAGGTAAGTAAGTAAGTAAGTAAAGTGTATTTATATGGCACCTTTCACAGACAAAGTCACAAAGTGATGCACAGGAGATAAAATAATACCATCACATAGTAAGACACATATTAAAACACATAAAAAACACAGGAATACAGACACAAGAGGCGAGACAAAGGCCAGTCTGAACAGATGAGTCTTTAGCTACTGGTTATTCGAGGACGCCTACAGGTTAGACTGACAAGTTCATAGGATAATCAAACTCAAACACTCTAACCTCGACCCTGTCGCTGCTCAGGGCCCTTATATGGAGTATAAACAAGGACGGATGATGTCATCGTGAGTTAAAATGGATAATTGATGATGTCATCGCGGGTTCAAGTACTTGACTGATGATGGCCATGAGGGAGTTAAAGTTGCCGATGTTGAAGCACTCCTGCGCCACGTCGATGAAGAACTCGATGGCGCGCGCTCTGTGCTTCTTCTTCACTGGCTGGAGGGCAACACACACACAGAGGTCAGAGGTCAACACAAGTTTCAAGCATTTCTTTATTGCCATATTGTAACAAGTACAATGGAATGTTTACTCCCCATTCACTCCCGCAGTATTCTTCTAAACAAATTCTAAACAACTCTAAACAATTAGTAATGGTACCTCGTAAGTACAGTGAAAAGTACAGTTTTCTTCTGAACAGTATTCTTATAGACATAAATACTAAAAGAACTCTGAACTATTAGTAATATAGTACCTTATAAGTACGGTAAAAGTAAAAAGTGACAAGTAAAGTAGACATACTCTGGCTGTTGGTGCAAAAATGAAAAAGATTAAAATTGTTGCGCGCAGTACAGTAATATTCTTTAGCATAAAAATGGTAAGTAAAATGATACATGTTAAGTGACCAGTGCAGTACAGTACAGTGAGAGTGCCTGCATGCTATTTAGCCAAGTTCCTAGTGTAATAGAGGGAGAGACATGGATAAATAGCTCAGTAGATGGGAGAGAGAGAGAATAGAGAGATAAAAACCTGTTTATATGTACAGAGTGAAAGATCCAAAGAGAGGGGATGGAGGAAAAGTGAGGTAGACAGAGATATAGGTACAGATGGACCAACAGACAGACAGAGAGAGAGAGAGAGTGAGAGACACAGACAGACAGACAGACAGACGGATGGAGTCTCACCATGCAGATCTCTGTGGCCACCATGTAGCTCAGTCTGTTGAACCAGTTCACGTACGCCTCCAAGTTACTAGTCTTCCTCTTACGGAAGAAACCCTGCAGGACGAGGAAGACGAGGAAGAGTTAATAATAAACACAGAATGGTCTGTACTCACCTTATTCTATATCTTTTTCATTCTGTAATATTTTGTGCATATTTTTGTACTGCCCTTTATATTTTTCATATTTTTCATCCCTGCTGGTATTTTGTACTGTAAATATTGTAAATATTGTAGATGTTCTTGTCTTCAGCATTCTGTTGCACATTCCGCTGGGCATCGCCACTTTTCACTGCGTGTCAATGTGATGAATAAACTTCTTGAACCTTGAAAGAATATACTCCACGTTACATTATACATTATAATACCCTGCAGGAGGGAGTTAATTATCACTAACTCTACTGAAACCCTTCTCTATGCATTGTAATACAGGGGGGAGGTACACAGTATCTGATGTAGGATGCTTTTATATATATAGTTAATATGTTTCTGTCAACTTTATGGATCAATGACATTTGTTTTATATTTTATCATTAAAAGTAAAAAATAAACTAAGAATAATTTAGTGGACCTTTTCACTAGAGATAATAACACACCCACACACACACACACACACACTTATAATTATGTTTTCTGTTCCCTGTGAAGTACTCTTTTGACGGACATTACACTGACGGTCTGTTAACAGCACTTTAAATTATAAATAAAGTCGGACCCTTTGAGAAGATGTAACATGTACAGCCCCATTAAAAACACACACACACACACACACACACACACACCACACACACACACAACACACCACACCACACACACGACACACACACACACCACACACACACACACACACACACACACACACACACACACACACACACACACACACACACCTCTGTCCTGTTGTTGTATACTCTGCTCTCCTTTATCCGGACTCACTCAACACATGCAGACAACAGGACCAGTTATGTAACCGCGGCAACATACTGTAACTGTAGCCGACTGCTAGCTCCACTGTGTGTGTGTGTGTGTGTGTGTGTGTGTGTGTGTCCTATCACACCTTCTTATGTTTAACGTTTGGAACACTACACTGCTACATAGTGCACAGTCACCGCTGTGATGGTTCTTTCATAATAAATCTTGAGCCGACACTAAAGTGCATCGCATTCTGGGATTTATTTTAATGTATGTGTTTTACTGTGATGGGAACCTTCAGGCAGATGTGATTTACTGTGTGTGCGTGTGTGTGTGTGTGTGTGTGTGTGTGTACCTTGTGGTTCTCCAGGGGGTCCTTCAGGGCGAAGGTCTGGATGAACTCCTCAGGTCCGATGAAACTCAGTCTGTCCTGGAGGGGGGAGAGAGACAGGGCAGCTTAGGACTATAAATGTACACATCACAATCACATGTTCAGGCTTTAGACTGCATGGGGACGACTTCATGTGGATTCACACCAAAACATCAGCACATCTTCCAAAGAAATAAATGTAACAAAAATGATTTGAAACAGCGGATAAAAAAACACACAACAGAAGCCAGGAAGAATATTGGCAGTCAAACCTAAGTCAACAGATATTTAATGAAATTAAGTTTATTGGTGTTGGCACCAGACAACGAGACAGTAGTAAGTCATAATTGTGGTCTGGTGAAAACACCGGCAGAATCTCGGTTTCAGGCGTTTCGGAGATTGAAACCATTGGCAACGAAAAAATGACATATTCAACATTACGATCAGTAATATGAAATAACTAACTAATGGCCAACACAGCATTTAATACATATTAATATCTACCTCTCCCATATGCCAATACTGAGAATTGTAAAATTCCCAATTCTACATTTTCCGACCAACTATCCTGTCCATAAAGGCACAAAAAGCCCATAAAAACGGAAATAAATATATCTATATATATACGTAAATCTCCATCTTCTCACCAGTTCGATGTGCGTGAGCTGCTGGGCGAGGATGAAGGCATCGTCGCACACGCTCAGTGCGTCAATGCGCGGGGCCGACGTCAGCTTGCTCTTGAGCGAGGCGGGCCGCTCCAGCGCCACGGCGCTCAGCGCGGCCACCGCCTCCTCGTACTGGCCCAGCGCCGACAGACGCTTGATCAGCCGCTGCGTCATCTGCTGCATGGCCCGCCACGAGTACTGCGGGACCACAACACACACACACACACTATAAGTATTGATACTGGGGGCCGCAACACACACGTGTATTCATACTTGGAACCGCAATACACATACTTTACATATTAATACTGGGGGCCGGAAAAAACACACTTTACATATTAATACTGGGGGCCGTACTACATACACTTAGTGTATGAATACTATGGGCCGCAACACACACACACACCATACTGTATATCAATACTGGGGACCACAACACACATACACAGACACGTAAGCGTATGACGTCAGACTGACCTCGTCGCCCCTGGCAACGTGGTGCGTCATGTCCTTGAGGCAGCGCATCATGCGGTCGTCCCGGAAGTCGTAGGGGAACGTCTCCGTCCACTCGGTCAGCAGCTGTACCAGCTTGGGGGCCACCTCGCATATACGGATCTGAAGACCACCGCGCACAGCAGGGGGTTTCAGTCAAGTGGGGTGGGGGGGGGTTGTGTGTGTGTGTGTGTGTGTGTGTGTGTGTTCTGTGTGACATCATCTTTCAGTGCCTAATTTCCGCTCCTCAAATCGCAAGTGTCAGAAAATAGATAATTGGTAAGCCTAAACGTGTGTGTCATAATACAACAACACAAATGTATCTTACCTATATTGTAATTTTATTAGGCTTATACGGCCTATATTAGGCTTATTTATTTATTAGGCTTATATTATTATTATTATTCTATTGTCTTTATTCTTATGTTGTTGGTAAGAATTTCCTTCGGGATGAATTAAGTTCCATCTTATCTTATCTTAACACACAAGCATAGAGTGAGAGTAGAGCTACAAAAACTGAAAACTACCACTCAACATCTGCACACACACTTTCGGTGCCCACTTTCCATTTCCCTTCACTTTCTCACGCCTTACATAACGTCCCACCAAAAAAACATCCCAAAACCTCAGAGGGTTGATTGAGTGCTTTCCAAATTATCCACACAGAACATCCCAGCATTTACTGTCATCGCTTTAACCCTACAAACCCTTTCACACGGAGACCAAAACCGCCAAGACTGAATGTGTGTGTGTGTGTGTGTGTGTGTGTGTGTGTGCGTGTGTGTATGTGTGTGTGTGTGTGTGTATGTATACATCGTTCTATCTGTGTGTGTGTGTGTGTGTGTGTGTGTGTGTGTGTGTGTGTGTGTGTGTTCAACCACCGGTCAGGTGCCCCACCACCCCTTACGCCGGCAAGTTCGGCCCCTGCAGCGTCTACAGCAGCAGCGGCAGCAGCAACAATAACCACCAGCACCATGCCCCTCCGCCACGCAGCCCCTACCGCCAGAACAACAACCACAACAACGTCACGTCCGCCGGCCACGCCTGCAAGGAGGGTCTCTACGACAACGCTCCCGCCCGGCCCTGCAAGGACGCTCTCTATGACAACGCCCCCGCCCGGCCCTGCAAGGATGCTCTCTACGACAACGCCCCCGTCCGGCCCTGCAAGGACGCTCTCTACGACAACGCCCCCGTCCGGGCCTGCAAGGACAGTCACTATGACAACGCCGCCTACACCGCCACCGCCGCCGAAAACCCCTACGACGTTCCCCAGCCCTGCAGCCCCCACCGGACCATCGCCGTCAAGCACCACGTCTGCGGCAACACCCCCGCCATCACCGCCACCGCCACCGCCATCACCGCCACAGAGAACCCCTACAGCACGCCACACCCGGTGCCCGGCTCACGAAACCACCATTACCATCACCACCATCACCATAGCGGCAGCAGCGGCGGCAGCACTTCCTGTAGCGGGCGGCTGTACCGCAACGCCAGCAGCGGCAGCAGTAGCGGCGGAGACCGCGACCGCTACCGCAACGCGTCCAACAGCAGCGCCGGCAGCGACCAGTCCTACAGGAGCAACGGCGGCACCACCGCGGAGACGAAGGAGGCTCGCTATGGCAACGGCATCACCGCCAGCTATGGGGAGATGTGTTACCACGACAACAGCCTGGTGTCGGGCTCCCTGGAGGCGCTGATCCAGCACTTGGTGCCCACGGTGGACTACTACCCCGACGTGAGTATCGCGTGAGATACTAGCTCGTATAAATGAGCTCTGTACTGTTATGCAGCATACAATAAAAGCAAAAGTCACCTGTTGTAAGTCCTTTGGGAACGGCAGTATAAAAAAAATATAGCACACAAGTCAGTTCCAGGAAAAGAAACTGGCCATTTTGTTGAGCCACTTCCTGAGGTTCTCTCTGCTGGGTGGATGCTAACGGGCGGGCGGGTTAATGGCTAACGGAACGCTAACATCCTATTCCCCGTTTCCTTCCTTCCTTCCTTTCTGTTCTTTCAGCGGTCGTACGTGTTCACCTTCCTGCTCAGCTCCCGCCTCTTCCTCCACCCCTACGAGCTGATGACCCGGGTGTGCCACCTGTGTGTGGAGCAGCAGAGGTCCGGGGACCCCCTGCTGGACAAGGTAGGGCTAAATAAACAACACCCCGCCCACACACACACGCACGCACACACACACCACGGTAGAGGAGTGTGACTGTCCAAGCACGGAATTAAAGGACCAAGTGTGAATTAGCCATTCTCAGGGTCAGGAACACCCCAGTAACACCCCAGTAACACCTGCTACTAGCCAATATCTGATAGATTTGACCATTTGGCAGGTATAAGGACAAAGTAAAAAAATATAAAATGATGTACGACTGTACAACTTATATCGTAGTGGATCAGAACTAGCCTCGCGTGACCATTCTGACCTTGAGGGTTCACATTCGGGTTTTTCTCTTCGGATCGGTCTGGCCAGGCTTCAAGCTAACCCCCTTGTGGCCGAACCACTGTGGTTCAGACCAATCAGCATCCCACGAGGAACTAGCTGTGGCAGCTATAATGGGCGTGGCGGTGTGGTGATAGACAGATGGTTCATCCAATCACCTGCCAAGTATTTTCTTGAAAGTGCCTGCCCCTTTCCCAACAGTTTCAAAAGGACGACTTCCCAGATGGTTCTGTGTAACCAACCATATGGCGTGGCAGGTTAGACCCGAAACCGTGAGGTCTGTACAACTGGGCCTGTTCTGGATAGTTACGGACAGTTCTGCAAGTGGAACCCCCCCCTCAAAAATCAACGCGGGTTATTCTGGGGATCGTCTATTCGTGTCTGGCCGCCTTGGCAGCAGACCACAGAGCTAACCAGCGTGGATTCTTTCAGCGGCGGTGGTGATGATGATGAAGATAACAGGATCAGCGGTGTCCTAAGCCGCGGCTAAGAACCACTTCACCTCCAGAGCTAGCGTTATCCTGCCGCGCTGTCGGCTATTTTGGGAACCATATGGCAGGAGGGACCACCACATACCACACACAACACCACACAGGCCACACACACACACAGGGTGGCCACACACATACACACAGGGACACACAAACACCAACAGGGCCAAACACAGAGACACACACACATGGTGGCCACACACCCAGGTCTGTACCAACTGGTGGACACACCCACACGGAATGTCTCAAATTGGCAGAATTTTTTGAATCACTATCTTTTTTTTTTTAAATCTGTTACCGTGTAATATAAAAACGTTTTTTCATTTTAAATGTGAAGTTGGAGAACTAAGTGTGCCTAAAACTAAAGAAAACAAATCCTCATTAGAATTTTTGACTGAACTTACTTTCTTGACTGTTTACTAAAGGGAGACATTTGGCCAATCAGAGAGGGCCAACGTAGTAAAAGCAACAACACAACGGTGTCAACAATTCAGTTAAAAGCTTTCATTAAACAAAGTGCCTGTAAACACCGTTTATAGGGTTATGTGTACACCCTTTACTGACAGTGTTTCATCAGTCACAACACTTTGTGTGTCGTTAACCATTATATTCCTTGGGAACTAACTGCAGTGAATCTTATAATTCCATGTTTATGTATTTTGGGGGGACCACACTATGATTTGAAGCTCAACAGCTTGGATTTAACTGGCCCAGGGAGTAACTAGGCAGTAGGCACACACACACACACACACACACACACACACACACAGAGAGTAGTACTTCGGTATTTCATTTGTCTGTCAAATAGTGTCATGTGTGCAAGCCGAAACTATTTGGTTTCTCGGTGAACTGGATTGTGCTTCTGATTGGGTTGATGTGTTTCATAACTTGGGTCAGTTTGTTTATAGTCGGCGGCTGCTGTAGCTTCCGCATGGACAGGAAAAGAAATGAAATATGGAGATGAAATATAATGACTGCATGACCTTGATGTGTTAAGTCTGTGACTGAGTATTTGTGTGTGTGCACACACACATTACCACATTGTTTTATTACATAACTTGAATAATATCAGTCATGACCCCATGGTTTATGGATGACATGATGCCAGACCTCATGAATCCGGAAGAATGTTCCCATAAAAACAACCCGTGATTGAATATCACGTAAAAAAAAAAGAAAAATAAGGAGGTAAACCATGAAGTCCCAGACTAAATATTGCGGTGGTGATTATAGTTCAACTCCTGAATAACTCGGCAGGGCCAAGAAATACAAACACACACGGGAACGTCTCCACCACAGGGTGGGGTGGAGGAGAGGAGCGCACACACACACCAGCTCACAACAACACATCCTTACGCACTAACTTAACACACCCCGACAGAGACCGGTTAGACACCAGGTTGCTAAAACAAATAGCTCTAGACCAAGCCACAGCTCCGGTATTTAACATTAGTCTTAAGGAAAAGCAACAAAACACAACACACGGATGCCATGTCGCGTTTACTTTAGACCTGTCCAAACAGAGACACTATAATACAGGACACTCACGTGCTGCTCTAAGGTCTTTAAGGTTTAAACCGAGCAAGAGTAAGACGTGGTGGTTTTATTGACCTGATAAGTGACGATGGAGCATGTTGGCGCATTCCAATGTAATCAGGGCTCAGCTGTTTGTACAGAGTGATAAGGAGAGGACTTATATTGGCACACCGTAAGCCATGCAGTCTGGTCCCTCTGCAACACCTGACACCCTTAATACTACGGCCAATAAGGAAACGCTTTGAATGCACTTTGGAACAAGATATAGGCCAAACGTCTATCAGAGAGGTGTGTGTGTGTGTGTGTGTGGTCAGGTTATAGCCTAGTTGAGATTGAATTGAATGAATTGAAGCCTTGTTGTTTGCACGACAACACTTAAAAACGGGTCTACTGTGAAATAATGTTTTTGTGTGTGAAGGTGAAATGTTGAATGATGATGGAATAACACATTACTAGCGTACGTTATACACGTGTAAACAGTTGTAGGTAAAGGTTGAAACTGTGTAGAAACTGTGAATCCATATCTCTGCTTGGTGGGGCGGGGCCCATCTGAAATATTGGGCTTGATATTGGGGTGTAGTGATTGTCAAGTTTGTGTTACGATAATAATAGTAAGCTATTACATAAATCAGATTAGATGTACATCATGGCAACATGATGTCACTGACAGACAACCATTATGTTGAACCATCGCAGTTCATCAACAAGAAAACGAATTGGTCTGAAACCTGTACCTTTCTATTGGGAAAGTGCTGTGGTCATGGAGCGCATGCTATAAACCTATACAGTCTGATTATGGCATTTAACCGATGAAGTCTATTTATGTGTACAAGAACTGATTGGACCCTGACCTCCAGGGTCTAAAACATATGTCTACTATGGTATTATTACAGTTCTCACGCTCTACTAGTTGGTCAAATAAAAAGTGGACCCTGGAAGGTCCAACCTTCGCTGCCATCCCATACGCCACTGGGGCGCGTAGAGCAATCTGTGCATTGTGGGTGGAGAAGCCTGCTCTAAGCCGAAATTCTGTCCCGATACACAATCACACTCGTACAGATAAGGCGAGTGACACACACATCAGCTACACGACATTTTCTAGTCCACACCTAAGGAAATACCTGTGGCCACACATACCCAACTCAACATCACCACCACAACTATAAGTCTCCTGTTGGGGTCATCACCATTGGTCGTTTCTGTCATTTTATATCAGGAAAAACATCATTGCATATTCGATTTAAAAGGAATAAAAAAATTAAAAAGTTTACCGTAGGTTGCCAAATGCACCGAGATGTAGTAAGTGCAGGCCTGAGGGTTACTAATTTCACCCCTGCTGCTGAACTCCACACCACTATCACATCACACACCCCACTTTACAAGGTTGTGTTTTTTTTTCTAACTTCGGAATGCGCTTTACAATGATATCCTGATCAACTACAACACACAGATCTACAGCACTCGGATGAAAGACACATGGACGAGTGAAACGCCTGGAAACGACTTCAATCACTCTGTGTGGAAAACAGAATATTGCCATGAAGTCGCGGCCCCCCATGTGTTGTGTGTCCATCGTAGGGGGGGGGGGGGCGGGATGTGCTTATCTCAGAAATGATGGTGATGATGATGACGGTGATGATCGAGAAGTAGATCATCTTTAGGCGGTGGGCGGCTCTCACTTTCCCCTGGTCTCTCATTGTGGGAGCCGCAGCTCTCTCTAAATCACACATGAAAGCGCCCCCCGTCTCTCTCATTATTTCCCATAAGCGCGCAGTGTGCAGATCCTCTGGTTCACAGCTCCAGCCTCCTGACTCATACTGGGAAACCGCGATCCACTCCAACCACAGGCTATAAACCCAGGCTGGAGGTAAACAACAACAACAACAACACCCATCGCTGTGCGTACGGAGCAACAAAATAAAGAGTAGCGTTTTGGTTCGTTCCACAATGTCAGTACTTTAATGGGATTGCCATTAAAGTAGTAGTGACACCAATGGGACGCAATGAACGACGCAAAAAAAAAACCCACATCGCATCGTAGTATTTACTTTTAGTGCGTTTGGTATAGATCGAAACTTTTGTCAATAAACACGACTTTTTATCATTCTGAACTTGTGTCGGCGATGGCTATTTTAATTTAAACACAACACACCGATCAAGTGGCGCAGAACGTGTGGCCAATAACACCGTCGCCTACCTCTCAAGCACCGCGACCGATGGATGTCCACAATTAAAATGTCTTTCTCTTGGAAATGGAAACTATCCAAAAGTTTCTTCCCCCCGAAGTCCTCTTCGATATCCTTCCGGAATCATTCGATACTTTCAGAGGGGAAAGCAACACAAGTGCGACTATTAAGGGGCTGAGACACACGCACTATTAGTCCCCGCGGTCCATTGTGTTCAGCGGGTCGTGATATTTAAGCTCTTTCTACTCCGGCGACGCGCTTCAAACGGAGGCGTATTCAAATTACCTCCAGAGCGCCGGGAAAACCAGCCAATGGGCGGCCAGTGGGCGGGCGTTCCCCTGGGACCGTCGACCAATGGGTGAGAGAGTTGCGGATAAATCGAAATGTGCGAGCGTGTGATTGGTCGCCGAGACGTCGTCTCTCGAGTTATTTCGGAGCGCGGCGGTGAGAGCGTTGGTGGTTTTTTTTGTGCTAGAGATGTGAAGTATGCTAGCGGTGTGGTTTCATCCAACTCACGTCTGGCCCACAACACTGAACATCGTGCGTTTTGTGTCATTTTCTACACACAAATATCAATATCACGTCGTTAAAGACTCAAATAATGACTCAAATAACTCCAAACGGGTTTCAATTCCATTACATTGTAGTTAATGTTGTTAATAACTGTTTTTACATGCTAATCCCTACGCTGAAGTCCCTGCAACCACTAGCGGACGTTTAAATCTATAAAGTAAGATAAGATAGAACTTTACTAATCCCGAAGGAAATTCTTGTGCCAGGTATAGCAATGCAGTACAATAAAACAATAGAGAAATCAACAGAATAATACAAACAGATTTACAAATGTACAGTCAAATATAAAAATATATCGGCAAGTTAGGGTATTCAGGCGGTGAAAACAATTTGGCATAATTTAAGTGTAATACTGTGATAATAATAATGGTTAGGGGATGTATATTGCACATGATAGAAATAGAAAGAATGAACTGTTTTTACATGCTAATCCTTACGCTGAAGTCCCTGCAACCACGAGCGGACGTACTATATAAATATAATTCTCTATAGGCGTGGAACAGATGTAGCCAGGCCTACATACTACATATGAACCATACCTCTTCATCATTACTCTTATGCAATCATACATATGGGCCAGACATGGTGACACTATTCACCAGAAAAGGCCAGGTTGCATGAAAGACCTTTCAGTTGAACTGAAAGGTCTTGTTGTGGGTAAACTAAAGGTCTAGTGACCACGAGTCACTGGAGCCTCTTAGAACAAGCTAACACGTTTATTAAGACACGTTTATTTATATAGCACCCTTCAAACACAAAGACCATCCAGACACTATTTTTACTTTGGCTTTTCCCTATGATTACTCATCACCTGTCTTTTAGCTATTCTGTGTTGTAATCTCTCTATTGGAAAACTCTCCCTCGGTATCAGTGATCTAGCCATCAATCACTGTCTATCTATAACTATCTATCACCTTCAGTCTTCTATCGATCAGTGATCTATCCATCAATCACTATCTATCCATAACTATCTATCACTTTCAGTCTTTCTATCTATCTATCTATCTATCTATCTATCTATCTATCTATCTATCTATCTATCTATCTATCTATCTATCTCTATCTGTGCCTTATATAGACATGAGTCACATTTTACAAACATCTAAACAACAGAAGAGAACAGAAGACAATCCTTTGAAAGACAAATGTAAAATAAAAGAAAGTAAGAACGTAAAATATGAATGTGTAGAACATTTTAATCTCAGCAGCATCAGCAGCCCAGTCTCAGCTAGCAACCTAACCTATTGAGATGTTTATGTACATGTGAGATGTTTAGAGTACCCAGCTGGGCATGCCCTCTGTTTATGCTGACGGTGGGACATGGCGACATAAACGATCATCTTCTGACGACAAGTGGAGACATAGCACTGCTGCATCGTATTTCAGCGTGGCATACGTAGGTGACGGTGATCTGAAACAGGGCAGCTCCGGAGGGGACCTCGTGCCTGATGAAAACGCTAAATGGTGCCTGCATATACGCATTTTAAGGGTCCCGGTTTGGGGGCTTGAAAATGTAGTCAACCAATCTCTGTCTAGCTGGCTCTCTGACTCACACACCGCCCTAGTGGGCTATGCTATTGGTGGAGGGGGGGCGGGGAGGAGGTCCTCCCATGATAGCTAGCTTTTGTCCTGGCTTTGGAACGTTCTGTTACATAAACACACAGCGTTACGTAAAAGCACGCTAGGGCCAGGCTACGCGGGGCTGGAGGAGTGTGGGCGACAGTTCTGATCTCAGCCACCTCTGCCAGTGTGACACATCACTGGCGAGGCCAGAATAGAAAGCTCGGCGATCCCACCGCCGCGGGCCCGCTGACGATGATGCTAACTGCTAACCTCCGCTCTCCCACGCCAGCCACGCGGCTAGCATGCACTTCCGCCTGGGATGTGTGTTGGCGTGGATAACCAGGGCTGTGTGCACGTGCATGCACACACGCACACACACACACACACACACACACACACATACAGACAGACAAGAATAATAATGCATACATCAATGCAGACACACATCAATGCATGAATACATCCATCCCACACACACGCGCGTACATATGTAGATACATCACTCTCCCTCACACACACACCCACAGACACACACACTCTCTCTCTCATCCCTCTTCAGCTACTTGACCATAGTGTACGTTAAGAGCTCTCGAGGGACGGGCGCTGTGATTGGATGGCTGTCGCCCACACTGCTGGAGTGCTCACGGCACCACTTCCTGTCAGACCGCTTCCTGTGCAACCACGTCCTGTCACACCTGCATAGTCTGGGATGGAAATAAAGTCGACTTTTGATCCAGAGGTCAAAGGCTTTTTAAAATAGGAAATCGATTAAAAAAAGGATTTGAATGAAATCCACAATGAAATCCACAATATTTGTCTTTGTTCTTTGCTAATAGTGGATTAGGGGAGAGCCGCCACTCTTGAATAGATTAAAGAAATGTAATGTAATGACAAAAATGAAAACATGGAGAAAATGGATGGATTTATCTCTTTACGGATGTCCCAAGTCACTATTTATTCATTGTAATGTATAATATCAATGACGTCTGTAGAGACAACCAGAGTTGTTACTCATAGCTAGGCCTACATTACGTTATTCATAAGTACAGTGTACAGGGGAAGTATTCAGGTGGAACAGCGTAAGATAATCACAAGGCGATCACCCTTTGTGTCTGGAGATGAGAAGGTGCAGCCGGGCGTTCGGAAGTCTAGTTAAGACGTCAGGCAGGTTATAAATACTCCTCAGGGTTTCCAGGAAGACAGAAATAGAAGCAAAGGAACAAAGCGTTCTGTGTACCTGGCCTGCGTAGCTCCGGATCCAGAAGTCATGGCCTCAGAGTTGGCCTACTGACTGGGGGTAGAGTGTTAAGGAGTTTGGTTGAGTGTCTGCCAAGTTTAAGTGTTGAAGAGTTTGGTTGAGAACACCTGGGGGTTAGTTAAAGTGTTAAAAAGTTTGGCTGAGAGCACCTGGGGGTTAGTTTAAGTGTTAAAGAGTTTGGTTCAGAGTATCTGGTTAGTTTAAGGATTAAAGAGTTTGTCCGATACTTCCTGGTGTTTCTTTCCCCAAAGTCCTCTTCAATATCATTCAAGAACATTCAATACTTCAGAGGAAAACAACAGAAGTAAGACTATTATGGGACATGGGATAGTTTAAAGGTACTATAGAGTCAGTGCATTCTGAGCTCTGTGGGTTGAGACAATAACAATCAGGTAAAGAGTATCTGGTTACTTTTAAGGGTTAAATAGTTTGGTCAATAGTTTCCGGTGTTCTAGAAGTGTTAAAGAGTTTGGTTGATACTAGTATCTGATCGTTAATTTAAATGTTAATGAGTTTGGTGGAGAGTGTCTGCTTAGTTTAAGTGTATTGGCGAGAGTACCCGCAGGGTAAGTTTAGGTTTTAATGAGTTTGGTAGAGAGTATCTGGTTTGTTAAGTGTTAAGGAGTTTTCTAGATTTCTCAGGGTAACCGGGAATCCAAAAGTACAATTAGCGAGTATGGCGTGTAATATTTAGTTTATTAGAAATAATAAAGAATAAAATTCCTTATTATATGCAGACATAACTCTTTCAATTTCCATTTAAAACACATTGAGGAAAACATGTTCTTTGTTCATTAAATTCCAGGGCTGTGCCAACATTCATAATTGGAATCTTGTTGTGTTAGGAATTCCTTGGGAGGGAGTGATGTCACGATGTCACCACCTCAGCCAATCAGAGCTCAGCAGCAGTGGGTCTGTGTGTTGTTAAGTTTTAGAGGGCGGGATTTAGGGGGGGTGGGGGGTGGGGAGTAGATCGGAAGGGGGGCAGGGTGGGAGGGGGGTGTAAGTAGCCTTTTATTTTCTGTTTCTGACTTTCTGTTTCAGAAGAACAAAAAAACCCACATTTTACCACCCACTGGAGAATTTTCTGCAGAAAAATGTTTTAAACATCCATGGTGGTCCGTGGGAGGGGAAGGGGCTGTAAGAGGTAGCAGGTTGTCTGGGGGGAGGGGTCGGCCTGCTGGTTAAAGGGGGGAGGGGGTTAGAGAGAGAGAGAGAGAGAGAGGGAGAGGGGTGGGATGGGGGGGCGGAGTGTTGGGGACAGTGGGGTCTCGGATTCTTTTGACCAGAGGAGGGGGATCAGAGCAGGGGGGGGGCGGGGGGGCGTTTAAGGGCCAGCTGGGAAGGGGGGGCGGTGGCGGGGGAGACGGGTGAGTCACACGGTTCCAGTAAAGGAGGGGTGGTGAGTCAGCTACTGGAAGCCCCCCATGCCCATCCCCACCCACCTACCCCTCCCCCGGTAGAGCGCCGCCCAGCTGGGGACAATCTGGTGGCTCGCAAAAAACCCAAACGCAAACAAAACAGGCGGGCGTCCCCGTAAACCAGGAAGCAGGCAGGAGGCGGGGGAAAACCGTGGTGCACGCCATGTTGTTTACTACGACTGGAGCCCGTGCACCACAAGTAAGAACGGATGTACTGGAAAAATACAACAACAACAACAGCAACAACAAAAAAAGAGCATAACCCAAAATATAAAGAAGGAAAATAAATAATGGCATTACAGTGATAAATTGAGTTATCCCTCACCGGCCCGAGAGGCAGATGGTTCCCGCTGTGAGGAATGCAGACAAGATCACATTTCAAGCTATCAAGAAAAAAACTTGAAAGTGAGTGGCACACAGTGACACACACACACACACACACACACACACACACACACACATGGAGACACGTGTGTGCGCACACACACACCCCTGTCTTGGAAACATCTATTCAGTCCATCACAAACTCTCTCTTTCTCCCGACGTCGTCTCCTCGTCCCCTTTGAAGTCGTCTATCGTTCCCCTCAACCCCGTGACCTCACAGGATTCCGCCCGTAGCCACGGTGACAGAAAGGGAGGGGGTGTGTGGGTGGGGGGTCACCGACTGAAAGTGTGTGTGTGTGTGGGGGGGGCACGCGTTTGAGTCATCGGTGATTGACAGCTGAGCTCCAGAACCCCGCCCTCCCCCCCAGATATCTCATCTATATAATGCTTTTAAAACCTTTATAACTGACGCGTTGTGGATGTCGTTTGCTTTACTTTTGTTCCGGGGGGGTTGTTTGCATTTGAGTCATGACTTCACACCTCATTCACATTCAAATGAAGCAGCAAAGCAGCCATTTCCACGCGTGAGTGAAATGAATGGATTTATCAGCGCTGCTCCCCACCCGACTACTGGGCTGAACCGACACCTTAATGCCAAGTTGCAAGAAATGACGCGAGAGAAATGAGATGGAAAGCGTTTGATAAGGTCGGACAAAATAATAAGATACCCTTTAAATCCCGGATTCAGAGATGATGAGAAGTGTTACGCAACAAAACATGGACATAAACGGTGAGAAATCACAGATAAAAATATAATACAAAATAAAATAAAAATATATCCTTGCTGCAGGCAGGGGAATAAACAAACTATGCATAATACGTGTAATAAAATAAACCAAAATCAAATATGATGAACACACCCGATGGAGCGATCGCGGGTTATGTAAAAGACGTGGGTGTATGATTTAGCAGGGACAACGGTAATATTTTAAGAAGCTTAGGCAATAAATCACCCAGGATGGCATGAATCCCTGTTCAACTAACCCCAGCTAAGTGGTTAGTCTCACAAGATCTCTGCTGGACGTGTTTACTGAGTGAAATATTAAGGCGACGTTCCACTGCTGCTGTGAACATTAAAAAACTGTTCAATAAACACATCAGTATTTTGTTTACGGGAACTCATAAACACTGGATCTATTGTTTGGTTTTGCCGTGTTTTGGTTTCTCTCAGTTTGTGACAGGGCTCAACTTCCACCGTTGACCTCTGACCTTGTCCTTGAGTCTCTGCTGATTCTGCAGAATCTCAGATCATCGGACCCAAAGCCTAAAGCATACAATCCCAACGACCTATTGCTATTTAATATTTTGCACAAGCTTTTGTCCAAAGCAACTTACAGTGAAGTCAGATACAGGTCATTAATTTAAGTAGCAGGTAGGGTTTAGGGGCGGCGTCTTGTTCTCGGTTCTTCAGGTTAAACTGCAGACATTATAAGGGGAATCAAACCAACAACCTTTCAGCTAGACTCTCAACCTAGGCTACTAGACTCTCAAGTATGGTTTTAAGTTCCCTCACCCTGCGAGCGTTGAGAACCAAGATGAAGCCAAGATTTCTGCTACTTGAATAAGGCCCATCATTTATTGTAAGCGGATGGATAAGTGGAAGAAAATTGATGGATGGATGAATAAAGCATTCCACTGAATATCAGCTAAAGTCTGGTCCTATCGTGACATCGCTCCACGGTCACATGATCGATGGATGACCAGGAGCAGGCAGGAAGTAGCCTGGAAAGGTCACTTCCTGGATGTGCCCCGATCACTTCCAGGTCACACAAGCAGATATCCTCTTTGTGGAGGTGTGCTTCACACAGAGACACACACATACACATACACACACACACACACACACACACACACACACATACACGCACACACATGCATGCACACAGATGCATTGCCACACAAACATGTATGACGCACATACCATAGATATGGTCATACGTGTGTATGTGTGTGTGTGTATGTGTGTGTCTGTGTGTGTGTCTGTCTGAGTGTCTGCATAAGTGCTCCGCTGCATACGTATGTAGAGCGCAAAGAAATATGTTGGGTGTACACCCGCTGTCAGACAAAAACCAGACGCTATTACGCACGCACACGCCAGGAGATATATCCTCTTTCCGTAGGATAACATTCTTGTGACCTACATTTCCTTCGCCCCGCCAGACGAGCCTCCTTCCAGACTTCCCAACACAGAAACACGGTGCTCTTTACGTACAAACATCCTTCTGATATATTTATATTCATCGTCAGACTTCAACTCTGATCTGTGTCCACATGTGAGAGGGGCTCGGTGGACTGACCTTGTGACAGCCAGATTGCTTTTGCTGGTTTACATCCAAATTATGATGAATTATGGTTGTGTAAATGTTAACCCTTGGAACACGTAAGGTGGCTATTGAGTTAGCTTTCAAGCACCCTGTCCATTGTCTCACGTTTACTCTGACAAAAGTACGGACATATTGTCTATTGTTTTGGATTTACGGACCAAAGTGCCAAAGTACAGCAGTACATACTTTTTAAAACCATTATCACTGACCATTATCTTTACAACCTTGCTTCTATATGGCCTTATTGTATGCATTTATGGGCAGTGAAGATAAACAGGAAAGTATTGGAGAGCGGGAACAGCATGTAGCATACAGGAATCGAACCTGCGGTCTCCACAAGGTTATGTGGTTATGTTTTAGCTAGCTAGCAGCTATCTGACAGCTACTGTTGCCCAAGGGCACCTCAACACATACCTCAGAATGAGGAGTTGGGAGGGGAATAGAACCGACGACCCACTGCTCTACTAAGCTTCTGCTGTCCAGCTGTTCATCCTAGCGGGAACAGATTCCCGCTAAGATGACTAATCTTCTTCTGGAGAAAACATTAAATAGAATATCGCTGACATAGCGGATGCTGGAAGCTGATCTGCTTCTACAAACCTGTTGTTGTTTTCATACCCACTGTCTAATGGGAAATGGATTGCATTTATAAAGCTCTTTTATCGAAAGAGCTTTACAGTATTGCCTCACATTCACCCATTCATACACCGACGGCGGTGCCAACCATGCAAGGTAACAACCAACACGTCAGGAGCAGTTAGGGTTAGGTGGTGTCTTGCTCAGGGACACCTCGATACTTAGCTAGGAGGAGCCCGGGGATCGAGCCAGCAACTTACCTCCTGAGCTACTGCCGCCCCTAATTATATTGTATGTTGTTGATTTAAATGACCCATACTACCCATGATACTACTGCAAGATACTACTGCATTACTACTTCATGAAGCCACTTCTGTAGACACTAGAATTCACAGTCTGACGCACCCCACCCCAAAAAAAATCTGTAGAATCTGATTATCTAATACACGTAGACATTCGACCGGAGACGCTAGCCCCGCCCCTCCTAGACACGAGCACCTTTGATCTCAGGCAGCATGACATAGTAATTGAGGTTCAGCGTGTTCAGTAGCGTGATCAGAACAATGAGAACCAAGCCAGACGCACAGCCGCTGCCCACGCAGACGCTAACAACATCTGGCAGCCTCCATTTACTCTCAAACCACTCCTACACACACAACACACACACACACACACACACGGACCAAAGGCCTGTGTGTGTGTGTGTGTGTGAGTGTATATGTGTGTGTGTGTGTTTGTCTACACTGTACATCTGTGTGTGTGTGTGTGTATGTGTCTACACTGTATATCTTTCTGTGTGTGTGTGTGTGTGTGTACACTGTGATACTATGTGTGGTGTACACAGACACACATGTGGAACCAAAGAACTGTGTGTGTTGTGGTGTGTTGGAGAGTGTGTCACTGTATCTTGTAACATCTGTGTGTGTGTGTGTGTGTGTGTGTACTGGTAATATCTGTGTGGTACCAGACAACACATGGTGGACCAAAGCCTTGTGTGTTTGTGCGTGCGTGCCGTGTGTGTGTTGTGTGGTACAGTATATGTATCTGAAAAATCTGGTGTGTGTCTATATCTGTGTGCAACATGTATGTGTTGTGCTGTGTGGGTGTTTGCGTGGTTACGAGTGACTTCTGTGTTGCGAGTGGTGTGTCTCCGGAGGAATTTGAGGTGTATCAGTTTCAAAAGCAGAATCTTCTCCTCTCCCTGCACACACACACACACACACACACACCAATGGGTGCTTTGAGGTGCCCCCCTGGGGAAACGCAGGAAGACCCCGACTCCTCCTGACCCCTCCCCCTTTCTCCCTGACCACCCCCCCTCCTCGGTCCAGTCGGCTGCGTTCCGCATGCGGTTAACAATGCTAACGCAGTATAAAGAATGCAAAGAATGTGTGGCCCCATTTTGGCCCATGATGGACCGACTCTCCAGTGTTTACATGAATAATAGCAGGACACACACACGCCCACACCCACCCACACAACACCCACAACACACACACACACTCACGGCCTGGCTGCCATCCTATGGGCTTTCTCCAGGTGAGGGGAAGCAGAACAGCCAGAAGGAAATACATTGTCATTAAACATTTCTGTTGTTTCGGAGAAGCAGACATCCAAATATTTGCCGATTTCTTAGATCGACATAAACTGATGATCAATATTGTCTTTTTAGTGGATTGGATCTAAATGGTCAGCTATCTATAGCTTTCTTTTGATTTGTAATTTCATTTTTATCGCTTGCCTGATATTCATGACTCAAATGGGATAGTTTACAGCACAATTTAAAGGAAAACACAAAAGTAATTTCACCTGCTGTTGGATTGGATGAATACTGTATATATCTGTATATAATATATGGTATTGTCCATAACCCTGACTCGAAGGCCATAGCTATTTATTTATAGCAAGATAAGAATAAACCAATAAGGTCAAACGATGAGGTGTGTTTAATCAGTGGCATCAGCAATATAAATGGGGATGTGTGTGGATAGAGTGGTGTGGGGTGTTGTATAGTAAAAAGATACCAACAGAGTCAACCAAACAAAAGGTGCAGGCTGCAGCAGGAAGAGAGACCAGGCAATGAAGGCTGAGGGCTTTTATCCTGTGGAGCACTGGACCCAGGTGCTCCTGATCTGGACAATCAGCCAATTAGGTAGCTCCACCTCCAAAGAGAGCAGGCAAGCAGGGGCCGTCACAGTATATATATACTGAATATGTATGTTTTCAGTCATAAGCTGTATGTTATAGGCCTAAGTGCTGTCTTTTGGTTAAATCACAAAGAGGATAATTTCTCCCTCTCCTCCTCGTCTTCCTCCTCAACATCATCGTCACCATCATCATCGTCGTCATCGTCACCATCATCATCGTCGTCATCGTCACCATCATCATCACAATGACCATTCATCCCGTGACGTAAGGAATGCCCTGCAGCTTTCTATTCATATTGTTCATCAAGAGTGAAAAACAAGCATGTTGTCGTGTTGCACGCGTGTTGTTGGGAGATGCAGGTGCAGCAAGCTCAGCCAATAGGAAGGAAGTAGATTAAGGGTGGGGGGTGGGGGGTGGGGCGGGGGCGGGGAGGAGTTAGACTGTGACACAAACAGGAAACACCAGCCCAGTGTTTTTCTCGACGATGACGTCGCCCTGAAGTTTTCCCGCCCTTTTCTCCCCTTCAGGAACCCCACAAACCTCAAACTCTATCGTTTTTTTGGTTGTTTTTTCTCCCTCTGACCTAAAAACTTTTCTCTCTTTTTTTTCTTTTCCAGGGGGCTTGTCGGGAACGTTAGCTAACAGCGGTCGCTCCGGCCAGGCGCTTACATAACCCACTAGATTTGTAACAGAGAAGCCTGCAAACCATTCCCCACCGAACCTCCCGGTTTCATCCTCTCCCCTCGATGGACGGCACGGTCTAGACGAAAGCGTCTCGCTGAGGTTGGGGCGGGAATGTTGGTTGTGCATTTTACTGTAAGGCATTTGAAGAAGTTTCCACTTTTCCTGGGAGTGATTTTGGGAGGACTTCACATGTTGTTCGTGTCCGACGCCAACGACCATCATGTTTATGACGTGACCGAAGACCGACAGACAGACTGACTGGCTCGCTTACTGGGCCCTGTGTGCACAAGGGGCAGGGTGTGTTTTCCTTGTGTGTGTGTGTGTGTGTGTGTGTGTATGTGTGTGTGTGTGTGTTCTACGTGTTGTGGGAACAGTCTGTCCAAGAGTACAGGAAAGAGTACAAGAACAACTCAGAGAGGGTGGAGAGAGTGTGTGTGCAGGGCTGTCTCTGTGTGTGTGTGTGTGTGTGTGTGTGTGTGTGTGTGTGTGTGTGTGTGTGGTGTCTGTGTGTGTGTGTGTGTGTGTGCGTGCGTGTGCGCTTTCAGGAAGAGGAGGAAACTACTAAGAGAGAAACACCCAGAACTCCATGTTCCCACAATGCTCTTGTACGCTTCGACACCTCTCCTCGCCGTTTCCTCCTCACCTCCTCCAGGCTATCGTCCTTCACATTGTGCAAGACAACATAACGTTTGTCACCAACACTCGAGTACAGCGCGTGTGTGTGTGTGTGTGTGTGTGTGTGTGTTTAGGTTCCTTGCGTGTTTAGCTCTCATTTAATCTACAAACCGTCTCTGGGACTTTTATTTTATAACCCAACCGTCAAGGGGGGGACTTTTACTTTTATCTACCAATCTTCTGGGGGGACTTTTATTGTGACGGCAGCTGGGCGCTTGTGTTGTGGCCAATACTCTTAATAGAGTTTAGTGATTTAATTTGACTGGGGACTCTGTTCTCTTCTCAGTGGATCCTGTGGCCGGCAACCACCGCAGGAGAAGACCGGAGCAGATGGATTTATGTTTCTCATGAATCTCGCATAATAATCCACGGCCCTGTAGTTACAGCGGTAGGTTTACAGACAGACAGGCAGAGAGACAGAGACAGACAGACAGACAGAGGCAGAAAAACAGAGAGACAGACGGAGAGAGAAAGCCAGACAGGCAGGCAGACAGTACAGAGAGAGAAAGGCAGGCCGGCAGACACAGAGACAGAGAGAAAGGCAGACCGGCATGCAGACAGACAGACAAACAGAGAGAGAAAGATAGACAGCAAGAGAGGAGAGATAGACAGACAGAGAGAGAAAGAGTAGACAGACAGGGCAGAGCAGACAGAGAGACAGACAGACAAAGGCAATAGTTAAGACAGATAGATAGAGCGATAAGTGCCTAGAGCGAGAGAGAAAGCAAAAAAGGGAGAGAAAAACTAGAAGAACTAGAGAGAGAGAAAAAGAGAGAATTTGAATTTGAAAGTGGGAGGAACGGAGGAGAGAGGGGGGGAGATGGAGAGAAGCAAAGAGAGAGAGAGAGAGAGAGTGGTAAGAGGTAAACAGTGATTACAGCACGTCAGTCATGGGGTTAGCATATCTCTGTGTGTTTGGAGTTAAACGCCAACAGTTGCAACAGCGGAGCGAACACACGCAGCTCTTACATAACAGGATCCGGCCCGGGCTGGCCTGCCCCGGGCTCCTCTCAGGTCAGACCAGACCACCGGGAGGTCTGGGTCAGACCAGGTCCTGGTCATAGGATCTGATGGGGTTTCTGAGATATAATATTAGACTATGAGAGAGAGAGAGAGAGAGATCCAGACATATGTACAGACTCCTCCACGACCAGGATAATATGATATACTGTATGTACAGAATATCATATTTATGTCATCATGTATTTTTTGCATCTACATTTCGACCACTCTTATTATGTAAAGAATAGAAATATTGTCCATAAAAAGAGACTTTATATTCTTTATATATCAGTTTATGACTGACAGACTGGCCGACTGACCTAAATCACCTGTTCAGGTCAGCCCCACATAAACGTTCTGAATACCACATCGAAAGAGTAAAGAATTAACAATTCTTTATCATGAAGTATTCTTCATGAATGCATAAGTGTTCTGCTGGCAAGACATAAAGTGCGGTCTCACCTTTCCTCCACAGCAAACACACTTCACCAGATCCACGTTTTTGGGAGAGCAGAGGCTTGAGGAGAAAGCTCATGGGAGTGGAGTTTTTCTTTACAAGAGTAAGAAATTTTGATTATGGACTACAAAATCACGGAGCACAGAACAGAACATTGACAGCCTGACGGCTCTTTGGTGGACAGCAGTAACTCACTAATATATCACACAGACGTGGCTGTTCACCGCTACCTTAGCGTAGCTGGAGGTCATAGGAGCATAACCCAAGAATGATAGCATTATATATTATAACTGTAAATATGACGGCTAATATGTACAATTATATAATAGAAAGATGTATTGATGGATGGATGGATTGATGGGATAGACAGACAGACAGACAGACAGACATAGTGTAGGGTTATGGGGCATGGTTAGCGTAGAGCGAACAGACTACTACTCGATAGTTCTCAGATATCATCAACAACTGGGTCATCCAGCCAGTAAGGAGCCCACCCCTGACCCCCCTCCGACCCCCGACCCCAGCCGTGAGACTCAGACTCCCCCTAATTAGTCCGGACCCCAGACTCACAATCAGACTATTCAACCCACCCACACACACACACACACACACACTCACACACACACACACATCGCGTCTCTTCCCAGGGTCACTGTATGAGAGGGGGGGGGGGGGGTTGTTTTGTCGAGTGGTGTGTCACATGTCACGCACTCCGTGTGTGTTGTTGTGTATCGTAGCGTGTGGACTGTGTGTCATCACCATAGAAATGAACACGATGTGCAACTCGACAGCATTTTGATCGGGGGGGGTGGGGGGGGGGGCATTAATGAGTCACCATTTGTGATGTCACAGGGTAACGCGTGCGTCCATGGCGACCCGATTAGACGGGACCTCCGCGCTCTAACGTTGTTTACCGCTGGGTCTGGCTGCTAACAGCGGGGGGGATTGTCTGTGTGAGGTCAACAAGGGAATCTCTCTGTCCATCTCCAGACAGGATGCTAACTGTAGGCTAAGAAAGGCGCCTGAATTGCCGCATTATCCGGGTTATAGCACAACGCCATTTCAATTCAATTCTGTACTTATACCAATGAGCCGTGTACGCCAGTTAACAATCCCCCGAAATGAGAAGTCTGACAACATGACAAAATATGGGAGTTATTTGACGAATAATGCGACAAAGCAATATCCGAAACATATAACGGAAAGGGATATCCCTCTGTCGGAAGTCCCGCCAATCAAGCTCATTTAGAGCAACCTGTTTCCAGGCGTTCTGTGGTGAGGCGGGAACGCCTGGAAACAGGTTAGATGGTGGATCCTGGCCAGGGCCTCTCTGATTGGCTGCCCTTTATTTAACCTTAGTGTGTGATTGGATTATTTTGAATGTTCCATTGTTGTTGTTGTTGCTGTTGTTGATGATGTTGTTGCTGTTGTTATTGTTGTTGTTGTTGCTGTTGTTGTTGTTGTTGTTGTTGTTGTTGTTGTTGTTGTTGCTGTTGTTGTTGTTGTTGTTGAGTTCTGTTCCAGTCTAGTTCTATGTTCCGGTCGTTATTAAGGACGGGACCTCATCGTAAAAAAATGTTTCCTTGGACCAGAGTGTGTGTGTGTGTGTGTGTGTGTGTGTGTGTGTGAGAGAGTGTGTGTGTGTCTGTGTGTGTGTGTGTGTGTGTGGTGGGGGGACTGGCAGTGACGTTATTAAACTATAAAACAATTCCTATTAAACGGGATCATCTTCATGCTGTCCCTCCTCCTCCTCCTCCCACGCATCTCTGGAGCAGCAGCAGCAGCATCTCTGTGACTCAGAGTGTGTTGGTGTCCGTGGGGGTGGGGGGGGTGGGGGGGGTGGCGTGCGGAGCAGCTGCCACCTCAAGCCCATTGTGTTGGGGGAGGAGGGAAGAGGAGGGGAGCGGGGGATGTGACCTGTGACCCCACAAGCGAGAGTGAGAAAATATGAGCCAGACAATGTTAATGGTGGTGTCAAGAGGTGGTGGTGGGGGGGGGGGGGGCGGGGATGAACAGACAGTGTCATTATGTAGCCATTATGTGTGTGTGTGTGTGTGTGTGTGAGATCTGTGAAAGAGAAATTGCACAGAAAGCGTGTGCGTGTGTGTGTGTGTGTGCAGAGGCGTCTTTTGTTCGGAAAAGGTTTTACAGGAACATTTCCTGAGCGCTGCTCGCCCGTTCCTTCCTACGCCTCTACTTCCTGTTTAGCTTCAGTTCAGCTGGACACGTTGAGTTTAGCTGGCTAGTGTTGGGTCAGCTGGTCTGGTTTAAATGGTAAATGGATGACATTTATATCACACTTTTATCCAAAGCGCTTTACAGTATTGTCTCACATTCACCCATTCATACACCGACGGCGGTGTCAACCATGCAAGGTAACAACCAACACGTCAGGAGCAGTTAGGGTTAGGTGGTGTCTTGCTCAGGGACACCTCGAAGATTAGCTAGGCGGAGCCCAGGGATCGAACCAGCAACCTTCCTGTTGCCAGACAACCGCTCTTACCTCCTGAGCTACTAGTGGAGCTGGTTAATGTTAGTTCAGCTGGTCTGACCAGGTTTGGTTTATCTGGCTAGTTTTCGTTTAGCTGGTCAGGTTGAGTTTAGCTGGTCAGTTTTAGTTTAGCTGGTCAGGTCATTGACCTATCTATCTTCATATAATGTATCTATCTAGCATCTGTCCATCTCTCCATCCATCACTATCTATCATCTATCTCTCTATTGATACAACTATCCCTCTCTCCCCCAATCTCTCTCTCTCCATCTCTCTCTTTATTCTCGTCCATTTGATGAATCAAACAGCCGTGACTCAAAATGACTCATGCAACATGTACATATGGACGTACATACACAGAAACACACACAGAAACACACACACACACATTTAGGCGACATCCCCCTCCCCCACACACAGCCACACACACGCACACACACACAACACACACACATTCAGAAAGCCACTCAGGGCCCAGATCACCAGCTGTTCCAGCATCACGTTGCAGATCTGAAACAACAGATCAGATATCAAACAACGCTCTTAACTCCCCCAAACACACACGTCTCTGGTACCTACACACAGACACACACACACACACACACACACACACACACACACAGGCTGAGAGACACACACACATGCAGTAAGGAGAGAGACAGATAGACAGATAGAGACAGACTGAGAGACAGAGAGAGTCAGACAGACAGGCAGAGACAAGAGAGACAGACAGAAAGAGAGAGAGAGACAGATAGGCAGATAGAGACAGACTGAGAGACAGACAGACAGGCAAGCAGATATAACAGAGACAGAGAGACAGATAGACAGATAGAGACAGACTGAGAGAGAGAGAGAGGCAGGCAGATACAAGAGAGACAGATAGACAGATAGAGACAGACTGAGAGAGAGAGAGAGAGGCAGGCAGATACAAGAGAGACAAATAGAGAGAGACAGACAGGAAGGCAGATATAAGAGAGACAGATAGAGAGACAGGCAGAGAGAGAAGAGAGATATAGTAGATGGACAGATAGAGACCATGAGACAGAGGAAACAGACAGACAGATCAAATCTATTTGTCCATCCATCCAAGCATTCCAATTGATCAGCGACCGAGTCATATGTATTTTCTTCTCTCTCTCCCTCTCTCCCTCTCTCCCTCTATATCTCTCCCCCTCTCTCTCTCTCTCCTTATGTAATAAACCATAAATAGAGGAGTAGCCGAGCCTGAGGTTTGAACCCGGGCCCACTTTCTCTGTTCCCTCCCCCGCTAACGCAGCCCATTAATGACTCATTCATCACAAATATAGTCTCCTCGCTTACCATCGCTGCTCATCTAGTCACATGTATTTATGTATTCAGATTTGTCTTTCAAAAGTTATGGTCAGCCAGACCCACCACTAACTTTCCCGTATTTACAAGTGGTCATTCTCTTTCGCGCGCATGCACACACACACGCACACACACGCACACACACACACACACACACACACACACACACACACCACACACACACACACACACACACACACACATTTGTTGGTATGTGTTTGTGTGTTGTTGTTGTTGTTGCAGCTGTCTTATGGTATGTTATTGTAGCGGACCATACAGTATGTGTCAGTGTGTGTGTGTGTGTGTGTGTGTGTGTGTGTGTGTGTGTGTGTGTGTGTGTGTGTGTGTGTGTGTGTGTGTGTGAGTGTGTGTGTGTGTGTGTGGTTGTAGCTGCCCAAAGTGCAGTGAACCCACCCCGCCCCCCCCACCTCCTCCGTCTCCTCTTGGTTTGGTGCAGGTGGTTCCTGTGCTCTGAAACACTCGGACATGACCAGCGGACATGCTGGCTCAAAGGTCCTGGAACAACTCCATGTTATTGTAGTAGTTAGTTATAGTTAGTATAATTATAGTTATAGTTAGGTATAGTCTAGTATAGTGTAGTATATCTTGCTGTTTACCAGCACAGGGTTAACCTAGCAATTATGAGTGCTTGAAACTTCTATTCAAATCTTACTGAACCGTCAGCGATGTATTGTTGTTTTACTCTCTGTGGACAAATGTACTTATTGTAGTTATATTATATAATGTATATTGTATGAATAGAGTGGTGGAGTGGAGGTGGTGCAGTGTGGAGAATTAATAAATCATAAAAAATAACAATCAATGAATGAACTATTGTATAACACAACACTCATGCATGTCCTGTGATCTGCATCTGTTTTTCAGAGCGTGTGTGTGTGTGTGTGTGTGTGTGCGTGTGTGTGAGTGTGTGTGTGTGTGTGTGTGTGCAAGCGTGAGGTTGTGTGCGTGTGTGGCCATGCGTGTGTGGTCATATTAGTTGAATGTATTAGTGTCATGTCTGGTGTGTACATAAAGGTTTAGTGATTTGAAGACAAGATGTGAAACTCAACATGAAAGCAAGCAGCTGACTTTGAATCTAAATGAAAACTCTGTGGTTCCAAACCATCAAACAGACCTCACAAGTTAAATATATGTATATTATACAGCTTCTCCTGACACACACACACACACACACACACCCTCAGCCACACATGCATGCGCGCCACACGCACACACTACATTGGTGTTTGTAATACGTAATCATTAATAATACTGCCACATATTCCACTACTATTCCAGGATGATAGCAATAATATAGCATCTATTATGCCAATATTACCCCAGCATTACTTGTAAAAATACAATTTAGCATGAAGTGCCTTTGATGTGGATGTTTCCACTATATTTTATACTGTGCTAAGTACGTTCTTCAAAGCGAAATACGTGCACACGACAATACAAACAGTAATGATGAAGTACATAAATACTGTAGGCCCTATATATGAAAGTCTCTTCTACAAGACCTTATTTTAGTGGCCGACGCCTCCCCCTGGTGGTCAGATTGAGAACCGACGCTTATTATCAATGATAATGAAAGGAGCTGAATAATGCTGAGCCTACCGGGGAGGAGGAGGAGGAGCTGCTGCTGCACGCCAGGTTGTCTTTGAACCTTCAACACAACATCCAGCAGCAGTCCTAACGAGAGACGTCTTCACTGTGGAGGACTATGATCATGAATTAGGGTCAGGGGTGCAGTGGGGGGGCGGGGTCTAGTTCACACCTTTACCTGGGTGGTGCTGCTGGTGCTGCTGCTGGCTCTATACAGATGGGGAGTCCTGCGCTTGGACACCTGGTGGCTCTTCTCCTGGTGCCTCTCCTGCTCTGCTCCTCTGCACGGCTGCATGGAGGTAGGTGGGCCTTCACTGCAAGGGGAAGAAACAAGGTTCAAGGTTTTAGTTGTTTTTTTTTATCAAGGTGTGTGCGTCCGTACTCACTTTGACGGACAGGGACAGCGTGCAGGCCACAAGGTGTAAGGTCAGAATCCACCGAGGGGACACGTTAGTGATGGTTGGTGTTGACAGTAGAGATGAACCTGCCTCTCCATCTCTCCCTGGAACCCCCAGCCCTCCATCCCCAACTACAACAGCGCAGAAGGACACTTGACACTTGATATAACATAGTAAGAGTACAGTAACCGGCTCTTATAGACAGGAGACATTTAATTGTGTTTGTGTCCTCATATTGAATCCTTTATTTTTACGTTTGCCAGGTTAACACTGGACTATGTGATGCGTCTCGATATGTGATGTGATGAAAGTCAACCTGTCAGTTAAATTATGAGTTAAAGTATGCAATTTATTAGTTTGCATTCATGCCTTCAATTATAGTGTTCATCCACAATGACCCACAGACACATTCATGAAAGACATAGACTATAGAGAGATAGACTATATAGAGGTATTGACGATATAGACAATAAGATAGAACTGTATTGATCCCGAAGGAAATTAGTGTGCCAGGTTGCATAGGAATAGAATAAAACAATAGAGAAATAAACAGTAGAATAAAAAAATAATATCTATAAAATATATATACACTGTTATATCACTATTCTATTACAATTTACCAATTTACTAACTATACGTCTGCAGTAATCTGTCATCATATCCTCACATCACATGCTTGTCATTTATCTGAGTGTGGTGTCAGTGGGCGACCAGAGAGAGCAGGTGGACGTGGATTTAACACGTGGATTAGTATTAATAATGGAGGTAATCTCCTGGGAGATTAGACAGAAAGAGACACCAGTAAGACTGTTATTGTTGCCTCCTATAGCGACATACATACACTGGGTATACAAGACACTTTCCTTGAGAACTTCTGGTGATCATGAGGGAAATCATTGCTGCATTTAAACACCTGCTGCAACTCACACTTTTGTTAAACCTTGGTACAGGTGATGTTGAGGCGAGGTTATTTATACGAACATTTCAAGACACCTGCAAACTATAATGTATATAAGAATAACATTATTTGCATATTTGATGGAAACAGTTTTCCTGGCCCAGTTTACACAACAGATAAACAGCTAATTACAACAATTCTGAGGTCCTGGTAGCTCAATGTTAATGGATGGACCATAACCTAGTGACACACATACAGAAACACACACACACACACACACACACACACACACACACACACACACACACACACACACACACACACACACACACCATTAGTGTCAGATCAGTTCCGGGTGCCAGTGCATTCACCATCACTAATAAAGTGAGACAGCTCGTTGATACTGGTACATTAACGAGCTCTTAAAAGGCTCTTGGAGTCAATGTGTCCAATTAGGGCCACGAAATCGTTTGGGAGCTAGACCCAAATGTTTTGACTTCCGAATGGAATGGATGTGTTGTTCTCCCTGACAACCTACTCTATGTTTAGTTGAATTGGAAAAACCATTGCAAGCCGTTTCACAATTGCCAAGTGGGAATGCCCTCCTAGATGTATGCTGACGAGATCAGTTTGCCTGTCGGTACAGTCCACTGGGTAGGCTGGTAGATCTAGTAGTCATACATCTAGGTGGACATTCCCACTTGTGATGTCACTAGACGGTAGTCAGATGGCAATTGTGAAACGGCTTGCAATGGCTGATCACACTCACACCTGGTGGTATAATAGGGGTCCCTAAACCCTAAAGTTTAGGGTTTGGCCTAGGTATGGGTTAGGTCGTTAGGGTTAGCTATTTAGTTATTAATTATTAGTTTTTAAGTTATAGGGGGGTTGGGAAATTAGGAAATGAACAATTTTTTTACATCAACATAAACATAGAGTAGGTTGTCAGGGAGAACAACACATCCATTCCATTCGGAAGTCAAAACATTTGGGTCTAGCTCCCAAATGATTTAGCGGCCCTAATTGGACACATTGACTCCAAGAGCCTTTTAAGAGCTCGTCAACTCACAACTGGTGGCATAATATGTCCCCTTCAAATTTAGCACCTAAACCTAACCCTGGCCCTAAGTAACACAAGGGTATTCAGCCACACCCCCTTCCATAGACGGCTGTCTGCTATTGGTCAACAATACCACATGAAAGATAACAGCCTAATTCGATAGCAGGTCAAGCAGCCTTCACCCTGCCTGCGCTCTCTCTCTCTCTTTCTCTCTCTCTCTCTCTCTTTCTCTCTCTCTCTCTCTCTCTCTCTCTCTCTCTCTCCCCGCAGCATCGTTTTATGGAGACGGCTACATCTACCTGCGGACGGAGGAGATCTCCACCCGCAACTCCCTCCACCTGCGCTTCCGGACCGCCAGCCAATCAGGACTGCTCTTCCTGGCGTCGGGGGGCGGGGACTTCCTGCTGTTGGAGATCACCTCTGGACGCCTGCAGGTAAACACACCATTAATACACACACACACACACACATAAACACGCAACGATACCACACACACACACACACACACATAAACACACAACGATACCACACACACACACACACACACACACAAAGACATACACACACGTACAGTACGAACACAAATACACACACACACTTTTAATTTTAAATTGTAATTTCCTAGCCTACATTGCTAGGTAATTGTTGCTAGGACACAGCCCACCTTGGTCGAGTCCAAGTCTAGACTCATTGGTGAATCGAGTCTGATTCAAGACCAAGAACATGTGGCTTACATTATATTGATTGCCTACAATAGAAAAATACATTTTCTGAAGGCATATTCCCAAAAAATGTTTTGAGGACACAATTCATTGTAGGCAAGCTGTAGGCAGCTTGTGTATGTTCAGTAGTTGCACCATTCCTAAATTGTATGCATCTATTAAAATAATGCAAATAAAAGTAATCAAAACAATACGTAATTAATTTGAAACACAGTTTTGGTCGCTTCTCAGAACAATTCATCCGAGACAAAGGCAGACCGAGGCAAATTCACTCTGAGTCCAAGTCGAGATCATCAAACGCACTGGATTAACTGTGCATTGATTAAGGAGCCTGTGCTCCCAGATGAAGGTATTTGGTATCTATAGGCACGCTCGAGACAAGACCCAGCGTGGGACAGGGTGTCAGATTCCTGGGAGAGAGGGGAAAAACTCGGTTCATTTACAACAAGTTCCTTCATGAAGCCCGGAGAACAACCGCCTGGTAGTCCCACTTGCAGCTGAAACTCAAGCAGGGCATTGCCTCTTGGCTTGGCTTGAGTGTTTGACTCTTGTGTAAACAATATTCCATTTGGAGATCTAATCTCGCGTGCGGTTTCTGTCATGATATCGTTAGCCTGCACCGTCAGACTTGATTCATTCTGTTGCGGTTTGAGGGTCTACTGTAGAGATAAAGGGGAGGATTCAATGCTGAAAGGCTGTAGATGTTCATAGATCCTTGAAGACTTTTGGTTTGGTTCGATTTTCAGAACATAGAAGTGCTACATTTAGATTTAGATTTAGACATGAAGACATTAGATATCTGACTAATAGATAAGATAGATTCAAGATTCAAGATTCAAGAAGTTTATTTGTCACATACACATACACATACACATACAGGATGTGCAGTGAAATTAAAAAGTGACGATGCTCAGCGGAATGTGCAACAGAAGAATACAAATATCACAAATTGAATTGGAGAATAGGATGAGTTGATGGATAGATGGATAAGATGATCGATAAGATAACGGTTAAGTTAAGTTTAAATTTAAGTTAAGTTCTGAGAGACAAAGGAAGTGTCCCAGAGTCCCTCCCAAATGTCCCCCGATAGCAGCAATTTCCTAATTGATCCTCCCCCACCAGGTGCGTGTGGACCTGGGTTCAGGTGAGCGTACCCTGCGCTCCGCGGGGGGTCTCCACCTCAGCGACCTGGCCTGGCACCGGGTGGAGCTGACCCACCTGCTCCACAACGTCAGCCTGAGCATCGACCGCAGCTACCGGACCTCCGTTACACTGCCGGGGGCCGGAGACCTAGAGCTCAGCGTCCGCCCGGGGGTCTTCGTGGGCGGGACGCCGGGGCAGCAGCACCCCCTGGTCTGGTCCTCACCGGGGTTCCGGGGGTGCATGGAGGAGGTGGTGTTCAACAAGCACCGCCTGCTGGCCAGCCTGCAGTCGGACCCGGGCCCTGGGACCGTGCAGCGGGTGTCTCAGGGCTGCAGCCCCGAGTTCTGGGCCACGGAGGTCGACCCTGTCGGCTTCCTCAGCTCCCAGTCCTTCCTGAAGCTGCTGCCCCCCTGGGATGTACCACAGCAGGTGGTGTTGGAGTTCCAGCTGTGCCCCTCCGCGCGGTCCAGGATGGTACGGTCCTGCACTCCTCCGCCCTCCAGGGAGGCTTCATCGCCGTGGAGATCCGAGACGCCCGCCTCGTTCGCCTCGGTGAGGTGTAACGGCGGCAGCAGCCGGACGGAGGTGCGCTCCGTCACCCGCCTCCAAGGCAACCAGAGCACCTGGTACCCGGTGAGGCTGCAGCTGGCGCCCGACGTGGTGCAGCTCTGGGTGGGGCAGGAGGTGGTGGAGGCCGGCCTGGACGCGGAGGTCAACGTGGTTCTTAAGCCCACGGGGCCGCTCTACCTGGGAGGTCTGGATGAGGCCGGGCGGGTGGAGGCTGGCCAGGCGGGGGCGCCGGGCTCTTCTACGCCCGGGGGGGGCTCCTTTAGCGGCTGTCTGAGGGACGTCAAGGTGAACGGCCGTCACTCGGGGCTGCCGCACGCCACCGTCACCCGGGACGTCTCGGTGGGCTGCGGTGGGAGGGGCCAGCGCTCTGAGACTGAGACCGCCCTCAGGGAGCTTCTAGAACATCTGAACCCAGACGACGAAGACACCAAACAGCCAACCAACGCCAGCCGGGGGCAGGGCAGGAGGAAGAGCTCCTCTGGGTTCTTGGTTCTGGAGGAGCTGGAGGTGGACGAGGGGGGGAGGGCCCTGCTGGAGCCCAAACACATTCAGGTTGAACACTTTAATGTCCCTGTTACATAACTGTAATACCTTACTGTACATACGTTAATACCTTACTGGTCATACATTCATGTTCTCATTGTGTGTTTACTGTATAAGCGTTTTAAATGTACCTACGTAGCATGAAGTGAGTTATTTCAATAGAAAGCGCTGAGTGAGCCGAAAGCACTGAGTGAGCCGTGTGATATTTGCTTTGTACATCAAATCTAAAATCATCTAGCGTTGCAACTATGAATGCTTGAAACCGGCTCTATTCTTATATTTATGTACTACAGCGAAATATTGCTGTCTCCTTCAACAAATGTACTCTTTGTAAGTCGCTTTGAATAAAAGTGCCAAATGTAAATGTAAACGTCAATCTATCTCCCATCTTCAACATTCCTTCCGCTTTTCCACCCAATAAACCTCGCTATCTCAAGCTCATTTTCATGTTTGCTTTCCATCACCCATGTCCCCCATGTCTCTCGATTTCCTTCAACAACTCATCATCATCATCATCGCCATCACCGTCTTCCAGGTGAACCTGGACTTCCGGAGCCTGGATATCCACCCGTCTCAGCTGATGTTCCGCATCGAGGAACAGCCGGTGCACGGTCGCGTCCGCCTCGACCCTGCCCCCTCCACCGGTGACACACCTGGGGACGGCGATGAAGAGGAAGATGAGGAGGAGGACGAGGAGGAGGAGGATGATGGAGGAGAGGAAGGAGGCGTGGCTGGAGCAGATGAGGAGGAGGGCGACGACGGAGAGACCTTCAGCATGCTGGACCTGTGGCAGGGCCGGGTCCTGTACGTCCACTCGGGCTCCGAGGAACTGCGAGACTTCTTCATGTTCTCCGTGTTCTTCTCCTCCTCCTCCTCGGACGGCGACGAGCGGAAGGAGCTTCCGGAGGTTTCCGGGGAAGAGGACCGGCTGCACCGCTTTGATGTGGCGGTCCGTCCGCTCAACGACGCACCCCAGCTCAGCCTGCCGGCGGGAAATGTCCTGGACCTTCTGGAGAACTCCAGGCGGCAGGTAGGAGGTGGGGTGACAGACCCACAATATACCAGACAGTAGTTAACTAGTCGAGTTCAATTGTACAGAAGTTCAATCAGTCACCAAGCAGCAGCCAACCATACACATGTTGCTCACCAGCTAACCCCATTCATACTGCTAACCACTAACCAGCTAACCCCATTCATACTGCTAACCAGCTAACCAGCTAACCATCTAACCCCATTCATACTGCTAACCAGCTAACCAGGTAACCATCTAACCCCATTCATACTGCTAACCAGCTAACCAGCTAACCATCTAACCCCATTCATACTGCAACCCAGCTAACCAGCTAACCCCATTCATACTGCTAACCAGCTAACCACAGACATGCTGAGGGTGCTGGACCCGGACAGCAGCCCAGAGGATCTGGAGTTTAGCTGCTTGGGAGGACTGAACAACCAGGCTGGACATCTGGAGCACCAGGACTACCCCGGCAAGTAAGAGCAGAAGATCAATACTTTATGGCGTGTCCATACTCCCAGGCCCCCTCATGGGTCCGCCCCTGGTGGTCTCCCGTAAATGCAACCCTAACATGGATACCTTCTGTCAGATCAATCAGCTCCTTCTCTTTGGTGGATCTGGAGGAGGGAAAGGTCGACTTCGTTTCACACAGGGGCCCCCACTTCTAGACTGGCCACTCAGGCGTCAGTGACGGACAGAAGGTATGTCACGACATCACCACCAGGACCGGGGGTGGACTCCTCAAACTACAGATCCATATTCACCCTAACATAATGTGTTGCAGTCAGACCGCTGCCCAGTAGCAGATCGTTTTTCATTGACTATTTAACAGACTAACCCAGCACCATTCTGCTTCCATTTCATTTCATAGATTGAGATATTCTGGCTCACTGTACTCTTGTTTTCTCCTTCACCCCTTTCTCCTCCCGCCTCCTCCAACCCCCTCTCCTCTCTCCTCATGCCTCCTCCTCCCACCTCCTCTCTCCAGGTGAGCAACACAGCGGTATTGAGGATAATGGCTGTGTCCCTGGAACACCCAGCTGGTCAACAACACGGGCCTGGAGGTGGAGCAGGGTGGAGCCGCCATCATCACGGGCAATCAGCTGGCGGTGCGGGTCAACGTGGCCGACCAGGGCGTGGAGATCCGCTACGACGTCACAGAGGCACCTCGCTACGGCGAGCTCCAGCGACTCCACTCCAGCGACGAGTGGAAGGCGACCGGCACCTTCTCGCAGAAGCTCCTGGAGAAGGAGCGCCTCCGCTACCGGAACACCCAGGGTGGCGCCGCGGACCACTTCACGTGCCGTGTCACCAATTGGGACGGTCATGGGCAGAGGAGGGTGTGGTCATCGCCATAGCGATACGATTGCCCCAGTTCAAGGTCACCCGGAGCAAGATGGAGGTGGCGGGGGTGCGGAGGTCCGTCCTGACCTCGGAGGACCTGCGCGCCGTCGCCAGGGGCGTCAAACTCCGGGAGAGCGACGTGTTCTTCAGGCTCCGGGCGCCACCCAAGAAGGGCCGGCTGCTCCTGGGACCGCCGGGGTCCTGGAGAGGAGCTCCACCTTCAGCCAGAAGAACGTCAGCGATGGCCTGGTGAGCTACGAGCTCCGGGAAGCGCCTGGCAAAGACCACCCGAGACTCCTTCAAGCTTCCAGGTGTTCTCCACACACCACCACCACCCCGGCAACAAACTCCACCCATCACGACTTCAGGGTCAACATCAGGGCCCAGGCAGCGGCGAGTGGCGTCTCCTTGGTAAACAAAGGGCTGTCCGTCTGGAGGGCGGGAGCAAGGTCATCACCATGGAGATGCTCTTCACGCACGCGCCGGCCACCGGGAGGTCCGCTACGTGGTCACGGCGGCTCCGCGACACGGCCGCCTGCGCAGGATCAACGTGTCCAACTCGAGCGCCGCCGACGACAGCGTGGCCGCCTTCACCAACCGGGACATCGCTGACCAGCGGCTCATGTACGTCCATGACGACAGCGAGACCAAACTTGACTCGTTCGAGTTCAGCGTCGGCGTCTACAACCGCAGAGGCAGCAGAAGGTGTCCACTCAGGAGGAGGCGGAGGAGAAACACACGTTTCACATCTCCGTGGAGCTCGTCAACGACCAGCGGCCCGTCAGGGTGGTGGATAAGGTTTTCCACGTGGCGCGCGACGGCCAGAGGTTGCTGACGGTGGCCGACCTGCGTTTCCGCGACGGTGACTCTGACTTTGAGGATGGCTGGCTGGTGTACACGCGGCGCGGCATCCCACTGGGGGAGCTGGTGTCGGCCAGCGACTCCGCCCGCAAGCTGTACGAGTTCACCCAGCACGACCTGGAACAGGTAGCCACGGCAACACACATGACTGTTTGAAGACCAATAATCTTGTTACAATTATTTGATATGATAAAGTATTTCTCTACTTCTCTACTCTTCCCTTCTTCTCATGCGTTTTCTTCCCTTGACGTTTTCTCTCCATTCTCGTCTGCAGAACAAGGTTTTGTTCATCCATCGAGGAGTGAGTTTTGGTCGCTTCGTTCTTTTCGTAACAGACGGAAAACACTACGTTTCAACGCTGCTCGAGGTAACCATTAATATTTCTTTTAAATACCTGTCAGGGCATGGCAAGGGGAGAACCCTATATCATCCCCACAGGGATAATATTAGACTCAAAGCATGTGACCTTTACTCGGAGTTCGAGCGGCAAATACATAAATCCAACACAGAGAAGATTAGCTATCAGATAGATTAGCTAACTCAACCACATACACACAAAGAACCAAAAACAAGGAACAGAACCTGGATAGCTAACATGACAAGGTGACAGTAATCAACAGAGGGGACACAAATCTAATGAATAAGGAAACGGGGAAAACCAAAAAAGTGTATGGGGTCGTAAGTACCGGGAACCAGGCTAGGAAACTTGGGAACATGGCTAGGAAACATGGGAACATGGCTAGGAAACATGGGAACATGGCTAGGAAACATGGGAACTAGGCAGGCTAGGCAGCTAGCAAATTTTCCTGGCTATCCTGACTAAATATGACAAGATAAGATAAAACTTTATTGATCCCAAAGAAAATGATGTTTCCTTCTGTGGTGGTGGTGGTGCAGGTGAAGGCGCAGGACCCCTACCTGCAGGTGGAAAACAACACGGGCCTCCAGGTGCAGCAGGGAAAGGTCGCGACCCTGACCTCAGCCAACCTCAGTGTCCTCACCAACCTGGACGTCCGCCACCCTCAGGAAGTGACCTACGAGGTGTACCTCCCGCCCAGACACGGCGTCCTCTTCCTCAAGGGCCATCGTCAACAGCGACGAGGTTACCGTGGCGACCGGCGGCGTCTCCACCTTCACCGGGCAGCACCTGAGCGCCGGCCTGCTGGCCTATCGCCATGATGACAGCCTCCAGCTGTCCGACGGCTTCAACGTGACGGCGAGAGTGAAGGAGCGAGAGAGGGAGGAAGGGAGGAGGAGGACGGGGGAGATGTTGGGGGCGGAGCGAGGGGCGATGGAGGTGCACCTGGACATCGGAGTGGTGGTGAGGGTGTACCTGGAGAGCCACCAGAGACCCCCCACCGTGCTGACGAAACGCCCCCTAGTGGTGGAGGAGGGGAACACAGCCTCCATCAGCAGGGACTTTCTGGAGGTAAGAGGAGGGGGAACTTTTACTTTTGTAAGTATTTACTTGAAGGTGAAGGAACAGCATGGACTTTTACTTTGGAATATTGAGTTGATGGGAATGGGGTTGGTGGTGAGCTGGTATAAAATTACAAGTAAATATTAGATTAGAATTTTAAAATAAGGTATTTTGGGGCAGATTGCTCGATATAAGAAAAACATTAATAAATATATATAGGAGGAGAACATTGTAACAGTCAGCAATAGAAGAACATTGTAACAGTAGGAGAACATTGTAACAGTCAGCAGTAACAGAAGATTGTAACAGTCAGCAATAGAAGAACATTGTAACAGTAGGAGAACATTGTAACAGTCAGCAGTAACAGAACATTGTAACAGTCAGCAATAGAAGAACATTGTAACAGTAGGAGAACATTGTAACAGTCAGCAGTAAGAGCACATAGTAACAGTAAGAGTGACAGGTGACATCCATCTAACGCGAACTTCCAGGTGATCCACGAGGACAGCCAAGCATCGGGGATCCTGTTCTCTGTCCGGACGCCTCCATCGCTGGGCGTCCTGCTGAAGACCCCTGGCAGGGGGGCGGAGGGGCCTGGGGACCAGACAGAACACAACCAGGGGGACACGCAGCAGCCAATCACATCCTTTAGCCAGGATGACCTCAACAGGGGGAGGATCTCCTACAGGCATCAGACCACAGGAGGCACCAACGACTCTCTCCTATTGGCCGCCACCAACGGAGTGACGGAGGTCGGGCCAATCACATTGGAGATCGATGTCATCCCCAAGCTCCTCCCACTCCAGGTACAGCGTTTTTCCCGCCACTACAGACTACAGTTTATTTCATATAATTTACTTGGATGATTCCAATAAGCAACCTTAAAAGGACAAGGAAAGATAAGCTGTCATGAACTCCGGTGGTGATATTGATTATTAATTGATGATCTGTAACAGGTGTCCGGGCTCACCCTGGACGAGGGCTCCTCCCAACCTCTGACCCTTGACATCATCAAGGTGACCAATCACCACTTCCGAGGGCTGAATTTCCTGTATGAGGTCATTGTGCCGCCGCAACACGGACACCTCGAGCACAGAAGAATCCCTGGCATGCCTATCAGTGCCTTCACACACACTGAGGTACACACACTCTCTCACACACACACACACACACGCCTCTTTTATTTCCTCCTCCTCCACCTCTTCTTCCTCCTCCTCCTCCTTCTCTTCCTCCTCCTCCTCCTCTTCCTCCTTCTATTTATAATATATATTATCTATATGTTCCAGTTGGAGCGGGAGTACATATCCTACATCCATGATGGCAGCGACACGCTGAGTGACAACTTCACCATCAGAGCCAATCAGACGGAGAGCAAGAAGCACAGTGGCCCCGCCCACGTCTCCATCACTATCACACCGGTCAACGACGAGACCCCCACCGTCACCGTTAACAGAGTGCTCAAGGTCTCACACACACACACACACACACACACACACGAGTGAGCGATAATAATAATACATGAATATATGCACAAAAACTTTTTTAATGGAACAATTAATGGAATACAAGGTAGACCAGTGTTTCACCACTAGAGGTCGCTCTTCATCAATGATTCGGAGCCATGAAATCAAGACATTAAACTACAGCTACTTACCACAGATTGACTTATAATTAATAATTAATAATTAATACTGTCACCAAGCAGTTAGTAATTTTACTGTGTTTTTATGCGTCTGTGTCATTATTGCGTATCTACTTCTCCTCTCCTTCTTTACATTTACATTTACATTTAGGGCATTTAGCAGACGCTTTTATCCAAAGCGACTTACAAAGAGTACATTTGTTGAAGGAGAGGCAGCAATATATCACTGTGGATTTACCTTCTCCCTCCTCCTCTTCCTCCTCCTCCTCCTCCCAGGTGTGGGTGGGCTCGGTGACGGAGGTGACGGCGGAGGAGCTGAGGGCGGAGGACCGGGACACGGGCCCCGAGGGGCTGGAGTTCCGGGTGACGCCCCCCAGCAACGGACACCTGGCCCTGAGGAGCGCCCCGTCCAAACCCATCCTCAACTTCACCCAGAGACACATCCACACTGGACAGCTACTGTTCGTACACAGTGGTGAGTAGGGCACCAGTACGCCCACCCAAGCACCAATACCAGTACCACCACCACAATACCAATACCAAAATACCAACACCAATACCAATACCAATACCAATGCCAATACCGCACCTGAAGAGACTGCAAAGTTCTCTGCTGTTCAGCTAGGACAGAAACATATCATTTCCTTAAAGGGGCCTTATTTGTCATTACAAGCCATTTCAAAATTGTCACGTGACTAAAATTGTCATTGGGACAAAGTGACTTCAAAAGTAGGAGTGTTCACATGGACATATGCTGACTAGATCGGTTTACTAGTTGGTACAGTCCACTGGGTAGGCTGGTAATCTGATCTAGTCAGCACACATCTAGGTAGACGCTCCCACTTGTGATGCCACTTCGTCACAATGACATGTTTAGTCACATGACAATTTTGAAACGGCTGGTAATGGACTGAAGACGTACGGATACCAATTTGTTGTGCAGGCGCGCTGTCGGGAGGATTCCACTTTCAGGTAAACGACGGGCTGAACTTCGCCCCCCGGCAGATCTTCAGCACGGTAGCCCGCTCTCGGCTGCTCAGCCTCCACAGGAACCAACCCCTGGAGGTGTACCCAGGTACGGCCCCCATACTGGTCTCCCATACCCTGGTGCACCCTCTCCCCATCAGCGGTCCAGTGATGGGCTTTGTGTGGCGGTGTAGCTACTAGCCTGAGGAAAGCCATAGCATCCCCCTAGCAATACATTTCCCCAAGAAATGTCTGTGAATGTATAATTTTCATCGTTAACGTGTGAATATATATGTATAATTCGATAAATAAAATGAATAGATACATTCATAAAACAAAGCATTTATTTTAAAGGTCATGTGATTAGGCCAATGGGTGCATCACACATTTAACTTCACACCTTACATTCACTTCCTGTTCACCAGAGGGCAATTTTTAGCATTAGGGATGTGGATAATAATTAACCACAAATATGTTCACAACCTCTTTGCAATTCCCTCCGTGGCGTACATGCGTACAAATATAAGTCTTATCTGCTTGTATTTCATGGCGATAGAGTCACTAATATTGTGTGTCATGTGTGACCAACTGTCAGTAAACTCTGTGAAGCATTCAGTTATGCTTCACGGACTTACGTTTTTGAACGCTTCGCAGAGCCGGGTGTGTACCGACACACCCATGGTGGTGTAAATCACGCAAACAAACAGCCAGCTTGTTCTCTGGGATACCTCAACCATTTTCACGACAATGAGCAATGAGGACCGAACCAACCCAGCCCTCCAGTTGATCCCATGACACGCATGAGTAGCGTCTGTGTGGGTGTCATGGGTCGTGTTCACCCAACCAACAACACGGTGTGACTATTGTGTGCCTGCCAGTGCTTCGATGGTACGGGCGGATCCAAACCAGTGCACCAAATACCCAGTGGCTATTAGGAGTGTCCCCTCTACCTCAGTGTTATTCTGAAGTCTAACACACACTCCATACCAGCGGACGGCTTCTGAGCCGGCCATTTGGTGGTGCGAGGGAGCTGATATCACTGTTCCAAAAAATAAGACATAAAACAGGTATAAAATAGTATTCATATTTCTGATTCATTTTTGGAGACATTTTTTGTGACAAATGCTCATAGTTTGCATGGTGCATCTTAACATGAACGTATTACCTCTGTGTTCTATCAGGCTAGCCTTGTAGAACCAGGCAGGCCTTTGTCTATAAATAAAACCTTATCTGGAGTCAATTTAGTCAAGGACAGACAGGTGAGAGTGTGCCGTCTGATAGGCAGGACACGTGAGAACAGCTAATACTAGGTACCAAAGAGTGTTATTTAACATTTAAGGTCATGATCATGTGACAATTTAGGACGATTTACAAGAATATCAGAGTTCAAAGAATGTTGGTCATATGCATGAATTTGGGACATCTGCCTTATGAATGTGGTAGTTTTGGGTTTTCCTGATTCTAAACTGTAACTGATATTTACACCTGTTACATTATTTATATTACATATGTGGTAATGTTGTTTATTTATGTATCTTTATTCTATTATGAATTAACTTAAATGGTAGCATGTAGAAAAGGAGTTTAATCCTCACCATAGGTTGAAAGGGTTGACAAGTCATTTCCTTGGTGACCTCTAGGCTCCGTGACGACTGTCTCCAAGGAAGTGCTACAGGTGGTAACCGACGACAATGGAGACATGACCGCAAGCCATTCTGCGGTGTTCACCGTGACCACGGCTCCGAAACTGGGGCGCCTGGTGGAGAAACTGGCCGACAACTCCACCAGGCCGGTGTCTACGTTCACCCAGAGCATGGTAGGCCCTGTAGCTTCACTTCATAGTTAGAGATCATAATATAATAAATACGGTCACTGACTGAATCCACTCCTCACAGTAAAAAGCAAAAAGAGGCCTGAATGATCCACCCTCAAACAACAATAAGACCTATAATCAGAAAATAATAAGAAATTAGAATTAGCTTTATTGCCTTAGGAAGGAATGTGCTTTTATGAAAGTGGTGCATAACATTGAACATCAGAGAGTAATAATATAGAAATTCTAAACAATTCTAAATATATACAGTATATACAAAATATATATAAATAATAAGTAATAAGAACAAAAATGTGCAATTTAAAGAAAAGAGAAAAGACGTGAAATCAATGTCATTGTTCTAATTAACCATGATCTCTCTCTCTCTCTCTCTCTCTCTCTCTCTCTCTCTCTCTCTCTCTCAGGTGAATGATGGAGTGATCCTGTACGACCAGAACCTTCCGGAAGCACTGGGCGGGTCGGGGGAGGATGCCTTCCTCTTCGCTGTCTCCGCCCCGCCGGCCTCCCTCCCCCCGCACACCTTCACCATCCTCATCACCGAACACAGCACGCCACCCCAAGACCGCCCCACCACCACCACCACCACCAGCACACCACCACCCCTGGCCACTACGCCACCTGACGACCTCAGCCTCGACCCCACCTCCACCACCACCGCCAGCAGCACCCCGGCTCCCCTCCCTCCCCTCCACCACCACCACCACCTCAATGACTTTCACGACCCCAACACTGTGACCGCCCAGTCGGAGGACAATACAGATGATGACCTCTATGACCCCCGTGCTGCCAAGTCCCAGCTCCGGGCCAACACAGGTATGGAATACGTTATGGGGACTAGCGCAGTACGGGAATTTGGGAACTTGTAACCGTTGCAGTCTTAATTCCAAGCTCTACCGAGAGCCAAGACCCCCACAATAAATGGGCATAGCTTTGGTATTGTTCCCAGGTACTAGGACACAACGACATTTCTTATTCCTAACATTTTTTAAAAAGCTGCTCCTATTGCTGTAAAGTCTGTAAATAGTGTGGATATTCTGATTCTTTCCCTTCAATTGTGATATTTGTGATATTTTTATTGTTCTGTTGCACATTCCGCTGGGCATCAACACTTTTTCATTTCGCTGCACATCCTGTATGTGTGTATGTGGCAATTAAACTTGAATCTTGAACAATCGCTAACTTTCCCACTCTCTCCACCCCCCCCCCAGGTGCTCTGGTGGAGGAGGGGGGCAAGGTTGTGATTGACAGGTCCAAGTTGGACGCCTCCAACCTCCTGGGGAGAGTTCCGGAACCCTGTCGCCAAGGTCACCAGGTGCTGTACCATGTGATCTCCCTGCCCCGCCACGGGATGCTTTCTATCGGAGGACGGAACCTCAGCAAGTGCGTACTGCGATGACCAAGTCTCATCTGTAGATGGACCGCCGAGTGAAACTTTAGATGACAATGTTCCTTGTATGCATAATGTATAGAAAAGTACGATAAATTGCCTGTAAAGAGCACCTGAAATGACCGCTTCTTTGTCTGAGGATGTCTGTAGCAGAATGCCGTTATAATCAACATTGCTTGAGGTCATGGGACACATGTGGTAACTTTAACCTCAGTGCTTCTCAATTTACGCCCCTCGGCTCCTCAACCCCTTACCCTCTACATATGTTTGTGTCCCTGCTCCTCCTCATTGCGTCATTGCTGGGGATTTCTTCCTTTGTACTGTAAATGCTTGTGGTCACGCCTTGCTCTGAGAAAATGCTTGGTAATCCACTGTGTGTATGGCTCTGTATTCTCCCATGGACACACTTCCATAAAACAACATTTTCTTCAAGAACTTGCTAAATCCACAGCGATGGATTTGACAGTTTAAAAGACTAACTACAGCCAGGTATTCTCTCTACAGATAGAGATAATGATACAAAACCAGCCTTTGTCATCATCTACACCAGAGGTGTCAAACTTATTTGAGATTGAGGGCCGTAAAAGACCAAATGCTACTTAGCAGGGGGCCGGACTAACAAAACACTTTTGATATGATTGAAGGTGTACTGTCTGTGGGCTATACATCTTTAAAGTATCCTTAATAATAATTAATGAAATGAGGAATATACACAAGGCCAGACTATTTAGGCCAACTTGATTTATTCTTCTCTAATATTGCATCAAGGGTTGACTGAAAAGGGTGAGCGAAACAGTCTAAGATCCATCTCCAGGTCCCTTAATTCCCAAAAATGAATATCTAAAATCTTGTAACTTGTAGAGATTTGTGGTTATTTGTAGGAACTGCACTCCATAATTTTGTGATTATGGATAAAGTAATGAAATTAATGTAGATCAGGGGTGTTTGACACCCCTGATCTACACCTTCTGAGACTTTGGTTGTGGATGACATTCTTGTCTTCTCGTCCGCCTCCAGGGAACATCTAATTTTTTCCCAGAAGTCACTGGAAACGCTGGGCGTCGTGTACATTCACGACGACTCAGACACCGTCCACGATGGCTTCGTCTTCCGGGCCTGGGTTGCGCCATCAGACAAACAATTTTCTTCCTCACCATCCTGCTCCTCCTCATCACCATCACCATCCCCATCATCCTCCTCCTCCTCCTCCTCCTCCTCCTCCTCCTCCTCATCATCATCATCCCAGCTCCCAGAGTCCTTGTCAGACTCTGGGAGCCGCTCGGAGGACCGGGTGGAGGTAACGGAGAGGTTCAGCATCTCAGTGAACCCCGTCAACGACCAGCCTCCCCTCATCAGGACCAGAGCGCCGGGGGTCAAGGTGGTGGTGGGGGAGACCGTCACCCTGGGACCAGAGAACCTCCAGGTGTGGCTAGCCTTGTGTCCTCTTGATATGAAGGAATGTAATAATAATAATAATAATAATAATAATAATAAACTTTATTTGCATAGCAGTACAAGTATAGAGTTTACAAAGTGCTGTGACAGACAAAGCAAAAGCAGGTTACTCAGAAGACAATATAACAGAAAGTAGAACAGAAGAATAAAAGAATAAAAGCAATACAATAATAAAGACAATAAAAAGACATCACATAAAACCACATCACATAAAACCACGTCTGTAAAAATGAGTGTTCAGAAGAGATTTAAAAGAAGTCACTGATTCTGCGAGCCTTATCTCCTCAGGCAGGTCGTTCCAAATCCGAGGGGCCCTGATGGCAAAAGCAAAAGTCACCTTTAGATTTCAGCCTCGACTATGGCACGGCCAGAAGGGTCCCACCTGAGGATCTAAGGCTGCTCGGGAGCTGGCTCATATGGGTTCAACATTTCTGCAATGTAGCTTGTGGCCAGACCCAGACGTGTTTTAAAAGTCAGTAGATCAGTAGTAGACTGAATGTGTCTTGCAGCTCTATGCTTGGTGAATGGAATCTCAGTGTAGTCTGAATATAGTGTGAGCAGTGAGCAGTCAATTGCGGTTGTCAAATAAATTGCGGGGGAGTTTCAAACTGCAGCTTCAAACTGTACTTTGGAAGTTTACTCGTAGTTCAAAACCAGCAGTAACAAAGAAGGACTGGAACCCCCAACCTCTCTCTATCTCTCTCTATATCTCTCTCTCTCTCCCTCCCTCTCTCCCTCCAGGTGGACGACCACGACACCCCTCCGGAGGAGCTGCACTACAGCGTGATCCGCAAGCCCAGCAACGGCTACCTGACCCTGGGGGAGAGGCCGGAGCCGGTGGCCTCCTTCACCCAGTATGACGTCAACCACGGCAGGCTCCACTTCGTACAGCAGGTCCGTTACCATTACTTCCATTTTCACCAGAATGCTACATCTCTCGTTGAGTTGTACCGCGGCCCTGCGATTCTTTGAATTGTATCTGTGCTCTCCTATCAGTTGGCTATTGGTTGGATTTAGTTACAGCTGAGCGATGAATTGTGAGAGGAGATAAGACTATTTAAGTCTGTCAAATAAAGTTCTTCTGGTTTACAAATAATTATTTGGTTGGACCTGCAATCAGTTCAGTTCTAGTCAAAGTACAAGTAATATATTGTTTATCTTCTCCTCCCACCCCTAGGGGGAGCCCTCCAATGGCGTGTTCTACTTCAACGTGACCGACGGATACCACCAGCCGCTTTATAAGATCTTCAGTCTGGAGGTTACCAATGCCACCGTTTCCATGGTGAACAACACCGGCCTGTCATTGGTGCAAGGCAGGGTCGCGGTGGTCCTCACCACCAATCAGCTTGCAGCCCAAACGAACGGCCGTCGCCCCGGCAACATCACCTACACCGTGACGACGCTCCCTCGCCACGGACGAATCGCCATCAACGACCTGGAGGTCAGCGCCTTCCTGCACGAGGACTTGTGCTTGGGTCGGGTGGTGTATCACATGACCGAACTCAACGAATCGGAGGACAGCTTCAAGGTGTCTGTGAGCGCCTCCTCGTCCCCCGGCGTGGTTTACGAGGACCTGACGGAGCAGGTGGTGAACGTGACCGTGAGGCCGCTGGTCTTCCTGAGGGAGGCGGTGCGGGTGCCCAGCGGGGTGGCTGTCAAACTGTCCAAGGCCATGATAGACGCCTCGGAGCTGGCCAGGATCAGCCACTCTGACCCCGTCTTCCTGGTGCTCTCTCCGCCCAAACATGGCAAACTGGTCAAGGTAATTCACATTCAATTCACTTAGTTGCTTGTTCTTCACTCTGTGTATTGTTTGTCTTTAACGTGTCATTCAATTTATCCTATGAACAATATAAACTCCTCAAAAAAAGTTCAGAAACGTTATTTCGGTCGATTATTCCTCCCTTTTAATAATACCAATTGGTATTGTATTTTATATTGTTGGAAAGCCTGATTAGTCACCTTTACAACGAGGTACAACTTGTAAGGATCATGCATTCGTGGAATGAGCAACACAGCTAACCGTGTGGGTAGAGGCCCAAAATCCAAAATCCCCTGCAATATTCTTCTGTTGGTATTCACTCTCGTTTTGAGCTTCAAGTGCTGGCAGGTGTATGCCAGTCACAGGTGTGTGACTGGCACCTGATTGGCACCTAATTGACTGCACTTGTGTGCATGGGTCCTGCAACTTTGTTGAGTTTGTTTGTGCTCCAAGCATAAACATGCCACGTTTGTCCCTTCAGGATAAGGCCGTCAATAGGGGCAAGTGGAAGCTGGTGTTCCGGTACGCAGAGTGGCAGCATTATTTGGTGTCAGCCCTGGTACCATTTCCAAACTTAGGACCAAGGTCCGTGAGACTGGTGAGGTCAAAGACAGACCACGAAGTGGCCGTCCCAGGAAGACAACACCCCAAGAACACCGGTTCCTCACCCTTGTTTCACTGAGGAACTGAGGCTTTCTTCCAGAGATTTACAGGCAAGATTTGCACAACGGTACCACAGACAGATCTCTGATCAGACGGTGAGGAACAGACTGCACATGGCCGGTCTTCCTGCTTATAAGGCTGCCAGGAAGCCTGCAATGACTGCCTTCACAGTCAGGCCCGTTTGCGCTGGTGTCAACAGCACTGACAGTGGAACCTAAGAATGTGGGGCAACGTCATGTTCAGTGATGAATCAAGGTTCTGTCTGCGGAAGCTGGATGGCAGGATCAAAGTATGGAGACGGCGTGGAGAACGCTATGCAGATTGCTGCACAGATCGCGTGACACCTTTCAATGGGGGCAGTGTCATGGTGTGGGGCGGTATCTCTCTCACAGGCAAAACAGAACTTGTCATCATTGAAGGCAATCTCACTGGCAGTGAGATATCGGATTCTGGAGCCAGTGGCGATCCCATATCTCCAGAATCTGGGACCTAACTCCATCCTCCAGGATGACAACGCTCGCCCCCACAGAGCCAGGATCATCACAGAGTACCTCCAGAATTTGGGAGTGGAGAGGATGGAAATGGCCTGCCGTGAGTCCAGACCTCAACCCAATTGAACACTTTGTGGGATCAGCTTGGGCGTGCTGTACGTAGCCCAGGAGTGACCAACGCAACCATGTTGCTGACTTGCGGCAAATCCTGTTTGAGGAATGGGATGCCATCCCACAGCAGGTGTGTGGACCAGGCTATTGGACCAGCATGAAGAAGGACGGTGCAAGCTGTTGGTGACTGCGTATGGATACTTCCACGACGCTACCTGAGGTCCCATGTGTGGCAAATCCTGGTTGAGGGAATGGGATGCCATCCCACAGCAGGTGTGACCCAGGCTACGTGGCCAGCATGAGGAGGAGGTGCCAAAGCTGGTTGTGGAACTGCGTATGGATCTTTCCCACACGCTACTGAGGTCGCCTGACAGTCGAAAATGATAAAGTGTCCAAAATGGCCAATATGTGTTTTTTCTATTTACTGTGGGTGAGTGCAATGGCCTTCCAATCCTACCAAGCAGGAACTCAAAACGCTGGAGTGAATACCAACAGAAGAATATTGCAGGGGATTTTGACACACGTTTAGCTGTGTTGCTCATTCCACGAATGCATGATCCTTACAAGTTGTACCTCGTTGTAAAGGTGACTAATCAGGCTTTCCAACGATATAAAATACAATACCAATTGGTATTATTAAAGGGGAGGAATAATCGACCGAAATTACGTTTCCAAACTTTTTTTGAGGAGTTTATTTCCAGCATACCTATGACTTAGTGTCAACAACCATCCCAACGTTGTTTATCATATTGTATGTTCTTAGATGTTGGTAATGCACTCAGAATGTCACTTCTTATCCCAGCTATTATGCAGGCAACCTAGCAATTATGAAACTCATTCAATTAGCCTTGCAATTATGAATGCGTGAAACCTGCTATGTTGTTATTTTTATGTACCACAGCGACTTCAACAAATTATGTACTTCAACAAATGTAAAAGCGTCTGCCAAATGCCCTAAATGTAAATATAATCGTATTCTGCCCGCTCATGTCACAGGTGACCTACGACCTCGACCAAGCCTCAGAGTCCCTGAGTTCATTCACCTTCCGTGACGTGGTGCAGGGCCGCGTGGCCATCCAGGAGACGCTCAGCGACGACCTGGACGCCGCTACCGCCGCCGTACGCCATCCCAACAGGTCGGCTGGCCCCACCCCGCAAGGCCACGCCCCCGCCACGGCCCGCAACGACTCCTTCAGCTTCCTGGTGAGGGCGGGCCAGGTGCAGCCGGCCGTCGGGGAGCTCCACTTCACCATCCTGCCCCACCATCACATGCACCACGACAGCTCCAAGAAGGACCACGCGGTTTTGCCCGACAAAACCACTCCCCCCGTGGAAGGACGGGCGAGGGGCAGAGACGGAGCAGGCACCCCGGCCCAGGTGGAGCCCAGCGCACCCTCCAATCCTCATATCCTGTCCCACAAAGCCCAGAACCGGACGGTCCACGACCGATCCAAGGCCCGTCACCGCTTGGCCAACCACACCCGAGGCGCGGGTGACGCGAGGGGGTCGCGGGGAGGCGATGCGTCGAGGGATGGGGGCACAGGCGGGCAGAAACCTGCTGCCACACAACCCCGCAGTCCCCCTCCAGTCCAGTGGGGGCGCCGTGGTCCGGGGCACCCCCCTCATCCTAACTTCCACCCGATGGAGATGGAGGTCCTCCCGCGACCCACCTCCGACCCGCTGCTGATCATCCTGCCGCTGCTGGCCTGCCTGCTGCTCATTGTCATCCTGGTGGTTCTGATCCTGGTGTTCCGACACCGCAGGGAGAAACGGGCCCGCGTGCGCCTCATCCAGGAACTGGCGGCGGTCGCGCTGCCCACGGAGGGCAGCCCGTACCTGGGGATGCCGGAGCGGAGTGCCGCCGTGCCCTCGGTGGTGGTGACCCCCATGGGCCACAGCAGCTGCCCCAACTCACCGGTGGTGTCCAAAGTCCCCCGGAGGAGAAGCCTGGCCCCTGGCATCACGCTGAGAGGGCAGCAGGAGACTAATAGAAGGGGTGGTGGGGGTGGTGGTGGTAGGATGGGGGAGGGAGGGGGACCTGGACGTAACCCCAGCGGTGTGACCTCTAGTCCAGCTCCTGTTGGAAGGCTGAGGGCCTGCCAGAGACCCAGAAGCCCTGCTCCCTCTCTGAAGAACAACCAATACTGGGTCTGACAAGATAACCCTCTTGATAACTATGAGTACTAATGGCGGAGAAGTATGTTTGTTGGCATGTTTTATTGTATATTTAACAGAAGTGGAACTCTAATACATTTTTTGGTGGGTACTTCATGAAGTTATGCATCAAGTGTTTTTTCAACATTTGTGTCAGTGAAATTGCTGTTTGTCATTCGATAAATCTAAAAAGACTGCAAATTGGGAAAGGAATATGCCCTAACCCACATTGCAAAATTTGAATTTAGCATTAGACGCACGCACAGATGAAAGTTTGAAATTGACCTCAGTTAAATGGTGCACATTTCCATTTCCACACACACGCACACACACACACACACACACATGCACACACACACACATTTGTATATTTAAACAAATGCATTCGTACCTAAGAAGGAGGTATACAGAGTATCACCGTACCATAATGCCATGATAGTGTACACTGCCACCAGCACAGACTAATGCACCCATCTGTGTGTTCGCAATGTTTAACAGAAGACTCTTTCAATAGGTTCATAGTCCTCATGTTGTCATGGAAGCGCCTATTGTTGGATGACCAAATCCTCCCCTGCTCCTCCCAGGGAATATTTTACTGTTAAGATAAGTAAATATTAGATCATATTTTATTATCTGGCATCTGGGAACAGACAAGCAGCGGTTAGAACGGACAGCATGGTCCACTGTATATTGACACCGTTCCCATCCAATGAGTAGAATAGAATTAGAATATTTACTGCAGTTTTCCGTTTGACAGGGCATTGTTCTGCGGTGTTTGTTAACATGAACAACATTTGAATGTTATTTGTTTGTTCCGGGTGGGATTTCGAAGAAAGGACAAGGAGACGTTTGTACACAACCAGATGTGTCTTGCCTTTATTAAAAAACGGTGTAACAGCATGGTTGTAGTTGTACGGGTCGTATTAGTGTAGTATCTCTTCTCAGCTGGTTATAGTGACTCAAAGTACTAGCCTAAATGCGGTAGTATTCATGAGGAATTCCACGCCCAGTACAAACAGCCTTCCACTGAAGTATTAAATGCAACTTCCGGTCTCTACACTGTTCAACTTTCCACATTTTGCTTGGAATTGTTTTGCCAATAATGTCATTCATCTGACATATACTGTAGATTCATGGTTAGGTCAACAGTACAGGTTTACGAATGTTTTAATATGCTTTGAGGTAATGCACTGATTTTAGTTGAAAATCAGCAGAGATTTTAGTTGAAAAACAACACACATTTTAGTTGAAGAAACGTAACTTTTTACACAGGTTGATTTGAATAGGCTAGGCCTAATTCATTTGGATAAGAACATTTGTGAAATTGGTAGGCCTACTTGGATATTGATTTTAAATGTCTTAGTGACTCATAGGGCCTCCACCAGTCAGCACCTGGTTTTGTTTCACTTCATGTCATTCTGTAGCTATTACAGATCACATCCACCACCCATTTGCTTCAGTATTGTTTCTTTTTTGTCTTTATTGTACATTTGCCTGCAGATCTTTGCCATTATTTAATACACTTTTTAAAATAAAAAACATAAAACACATCCTTTTTTTCCATGTTTTCTTCAACCACATTTACATTACTTAAAACTGCGCACTGTTAACTATAGCGTCACATTTTATTCTCTTACATCCCGAGGCTACTACGTATACACGCCGTTGTACTTCATCTGTAGTTACAAATATTCAGCTTGTCGCCGGGCTGGTGAGTGCTGAGTGATGGTGTGACCCGGGCCGTTGGAGTGCTGAGTGACTCTATGACCCGGGCCGGTGAGTGCTGAGTGACTCTATGACCCGGGCCGGTGAGTGCTGAGTGACTCTATGACCCGGGCCGGTGAGTGCTGAGTGACTCTATGACCCGGGCCGGTGAGTGCTGAGTGACGGTGTGACCCGGGCCGGTGAGCGCTGAGTGACTCTATGACCCGGGCCGGTGAGTGCTGAGTGACGGTGTGACCCGGGCCGGTGAGTGCTGAGTGACTCTATGACCCGGGCCGGTGAGTGCTGAGTGACTCTATGACCCGGGCCGGTGAGTACTGAGTGACTCTATGACCCGGGCCGTTGGAGTACTGAGTGACTCTATGACCCGGGCCGTTGGAGTACTGAGTGACTCTATGACCCGGGCCGTTGGAGTACTGAGTGACTCTATGACCCGGGTCCGTTGGAGTACTGAGTGACTCTATGACCCGGGCCGTTGGAGTACTGAGTGACTCTATGACCCGGGCCGGTGAGTGCTGAGTGACTCTATGACCCGGGCCGGTGAGTGCTGATGGACTCTATGACCCGGGCCGGTGAGGTGCTGAGGTGACTCTATGAACCCGGGCCGGTGGAGTGCTGAGTGACTCTATGACCCGGGTTGTTGGATACTAGTGACTCTATGACCGGGTCGTCTGGAGTACTGAATACTCTATGACGCGGGCCGGTGAGTGGCTGAGTGGACTCTATGACCCGGGCCGGTGGAGTTGCTGAAGTGGGATCTATGACGCGGGGCCGGTGAGTGCTGGATTGACTCTATGACCGGGTCGTTGGAGTACTGAGTGACTCTATGACCCGGGCCGTTGGAGTGCTGAGTGACTCTATGACCCGGGCCGGTGAGTGCTGAGTGACGCTATGACGCGGGCTGCCTCTATGGGGCTAGTGGCGCAATGGATAACGCGTCTGACTACGGATCAGAAGATTCTAGGTTCGACTCCTGGCTAGCTCGATTCTTTTCTTATCACAAAAACGTGTGTTTATTAACGACGCGTGTTGATCTCTTTTATAATTATTGTTGTCGTTGTCACTCACACACACACACACATCGAAGTTGTAAAATCAGTTTTTTTTCTCATTCAAACTGAATGAAAGGTCCGTACTGCGCCTGGTCTGGTGAGGGTCTTTAAAAACCTCAGTCGCCATCCGTACAACGTGGACGTGGCACAATACACTGTAGTCTTAAATATGGACTTTATGGCAAAACATGAACGTAAAGTCGGCAGTGGAATCCTCCTGATTAAGTTAGAGAGTAGCAATACAATACATAAAGTCGTATACTTTCATAAATACACTCATTCGCTCAACATCTTTGCGTGAGAATCGCGTGTTAACGGACGGGCTGTCTCACCACGATCATAATTAGTAAGCCGAGTATCATAATGAGCAGCACTCGCTCCCGTGTCATGACTTTTAAATAAACCCGTTTTAATGGAGAAATAATCATTTAAATATGGCAACGGATCATTAAATATGACGATGACATTCAAATGGCGATGGATATCCAGGTCAACCGAGATAGCGTGTAAATATTGGAGAAGGCCTGTCGAGTTACTGACGAGCCGGGAGCCACAGTCATCCGATCCGCCCGCCGTGGTGCTCTGGTGTCGGGTAGGAGGTCTGGTCTGGCTGCCGGCGGTCTGGAAGAGATGCACTTAGAAACCATCATGTTCTACTGGTGAAGCTTGTTATTTCAACATCATATTATCTTCATAAGAATTTCTTAAAAAGGACGAAATGGAACTCATAAATTAAATAATATTATAATATTTAATGAGGTTATATATAACAAGTCAACAATGTGGTAAATATGGAGAGATACACTTTGAAGACATTCATCTTTTATTTATTTCCTGAATGGCTGTAGGCCTGTCTGACTGATTCCAATACTAAAAGTAAAACGTTGGGTTTTGGGTACAGCCGTCGACAAGTAGTCTCAAAAGGCATTTAATTAGAGCTTACGATGTGTCCACAACATTTACTGTGAAAAGGCACCTCTGTGATAAACATTCAGTTGGTGACATGATTCAGGACTATGATGATGAGTACTTATGAGGAACTAACGAGTACTTCAGCATCTTCTAAGTAAATACAGGTTTCAGACTCATAAACATACCAAAAACACTCACTCACTCTCTCTCTCTCTCTCTCTCTCTCTCTCTCTCTCTCTCTCTCTCTCTCTTGATGATGTGTCTTCTTGTTAACCGCCTTGCTGGTGTATTTTTTTTACGTTGTTGAACTGCAGGATTATGATCAGAAATCGATAATGAGCAGCATAACAGTCCGTCAATGAAATGAGAGAAGCCCACACTGCCACTCTGAACACGTAATGCAGTCAGTAGGGTTTCACACATAGACATCCATAGTTCATTCGGCGCTGGACTGAGCAGAATCTAGTGGATGGTGTTTTTAATTTGATCCCTTGAGTTCACCCAGTCCCCCGTCAGGAACAGCAGGTTATCTTCTAGCCTCGACAAAGGCCCAGGAACTCTTTGACCCAAATGGGCTCCACACACTGATGTTATTGTGAGATAAACTCTTGATTATCGTCCGCATTGTCGTCCCACTGTGCAAGTGGAGTCTACTGTCATATTGAGCAATTCGATCAGGAAAATTAAGGGTTAAGAGACAAATATGACAATACAACACTGAGAAGGTCATTCAAGTAAAGAAAACATTTTTTTTGTCTTTTTAAGTCTTTGAAAATTGTGTAAAATGGTAAAATAGGTTAAATATAATGTCTTGTCGATGGAGTGGAGTGGGATACATATCATCGTGCATGTCGGGTCACATGATTAGGAACCAGGAAGTAGTACACTGCAAGACACTCCCACAAGATGAGCGGACACAGAGACTAAACGCACACACCTGGCAGACGCGCGCACACACCTGGCAGACACGCGCACACAGCCCGAGCCCAGACCATCACCACATCTCAAGCCAAAGTACCAAACTACTCGCTTTTTAGCAGTATACTGAAACTCCACCACTCCTGAACATAAGCATTTCAAACGGTATACCAAAACATAACCATCCTTAAATTCACAACTGAACAGCACCCCTTCAGACTATAGCTAAATCCAAATTGAACGCCAAAAGAAATCATTGTGAAAAGGATTCAAACGTTGATGTATTTGCAAAATCTTGGATCCAGAAGTTCAACAATGCTCTAGCCGAAGATTAAGATGTGAATCTAAAGTCTGATTTGTGAGACTAGTATTTGAGTATTTGCATGACCTCTGCACCTCAAGAGCTTTGCAAAGACATTCTGTCTGCCAGTCTTTATAACGTTTCATATCATAATCCTAATTTCACAATATGATAAGATAAGATAGGACTTTATTCATTCCGGAAGTTCTTGATCTCTTTTATAGCATCGACTTTCACCGTTGTTAGTGCAGGGATCCACAACTTGTTGTCTCTCTCCTATTGGCCAACGTCTCCCATCAAGTCCCCGTCCGCTGACTCTCATAGTTCCTCTCCTATTGGACAATATATCCACCAATCAACTCGCAGAGCACATGTATTCTCTTATCCCATCTCCGGCTCCATCCTCCACAGGACTTCAGGGAGTTTCAGGTTCCAGTGCCGGGTTGGGTTGGGTCCCTTACTCGTCGTACTTCTGCAGCGCGTCCTGCATCTTGGCGGTGATCTTCTGGAAGAAGCTGATCTGCTGGCTGAGGTGGTGCTGCATCTGGCTGCGGAAGTCCCGTACGCGCGTCCGGTGGAAATGCTGCACCTCGGCCAGCGTGGCGCAAGAGATAATGTTGCAGCGGTCGTGGAGGTCCCCGTCCGACTTCTGGCAGTCCTTCACCTTGGTCAGGGCTCCTGAGTGGGGGGGGGGACCAGGAGGTAGAGGAGAAGGAGGAGGAGGAAGAGAGGGAGGAAAGGTTACTAAAACATTAGGGATAAACCAATATAGGTTCTTAAACTACTACTATAAGCTGATAACGATATTCATAAGCTACTGGTGTAGGCCGATACGGTCATTACACTTTCTTCTCTCGTAAGGATGTCATTTTGTGCTAGCTCTGGTGTGCTAGTGCTAAGTGTTACTGCTAGCGATACTGCTTAGTGCTAGTCCTGGTGCAAGTGCTGGTAGTAGTGCTAGTGCTAGTGTTACTGCTAGTGCTAGTGTTACTGCTAGTGCTCGTGCTAGTGTTACTGCTAGTGCTAGTGTTACTGCTAGTGCTAGTGCTAGTGTTACTGCTAGTGCTAGTGTTACTGCTAGTGCTAGTCCGGGTGCTAATTGCTGGTGCTAGTGCTAGTGTTACTGCTAGTGCTAGTGTTACTGCTAGTGCTAGTGTTACTGCTAGTGCTAGTGCTAGTGTTACTGCTAGTGCTAGTGTTACTGCTAGTGCTAGTCCGGGTGCTAATTGCTGGTGCTAGTGCTAGTGTTACTGCTAGTGCTAGTGTTACTGCTAGTGCTAGTCCGGGTGCTAATTGCTGGTGCTAGTGCTAGTGTTACTGCTAGTGCTAGTCCGGGTGCTAATTGCTGGTGCTAGTGTTGTTCTAGTGTGTTCTGGTGTGGCTGTCTGAGGAAGTATTCTGTGACATTCTGTGAATGTCAAAATATAACAATGTATATTTTATTACATTGATTTATATTTGTATTGCTCCTTTTTGACACTTTATTTTATCTTATACAGTTTTCTTTAGTTTAGATTGTTTATAACTTGTTAATATAGTTTTCTATTCTATTTCTATTTCTATTTGTATTCTTTTATAACTGCGGTCGGCTGTCGGGCGTTTTGCACGTAAGAATTTCACTCATTGCTTATACTTGTGTAAACTGTGAAGTGACAATAAAACACTTGAAACTTGAACTTAAAAAAGGTGTCAAAAGTCATGGGAAGATTCAGAACAAAATAGCGCAACAAGTTGGTAGTTTATATCAGGCAATTTCCCAATGATTTGCAACAGCGGGAGAAACTTAGCGCAACAGCTGCGATGACGGTAGCACCAAGCTACATTGGTTCAGCTGTGACTCATGAGTGTTTTCCACTGGACAGACGATACTGGCAAACAGCAGCAAAACATGGCCTTTGGTTGTTTTACTGGGATGTTGAGAAATAAACAATAAAGAATGAATCACACAGGCAATTAAGTCCTTAGAAAAGTTAAAAGGGTTAAGTTTAAAGGCTCTCGACTGGCATTAAACCGTCAACAATGACCATACTGTCTCCAGGAGTAGTTCCCAGCCGGAAGATTCTGGGGGTTCTATCGCCCAATGTCTGCCGCCAAATCAGTTGGATGCCTGATCTCCCGACCTCCTCCTCCCTAATGACCTCTGCCACTACTGTCACATGTCTCTGAAGGGTAAAAGCGTCTGCTAAGTGTCTGGAAGCAACGGAGAGGGAGGAGGAAGTGGAGCTAAACGGCGAGGCTGACTCAACAGGAGCAGACAGGAAGTGACCGTGCGTCTGGAGCGGCTATCACAACCGTCCTTTGACGCACCACCCTCTCGGACCCTGATTGAAACTGTCCCTCTGTGTCAGACAGACACGCCTATGCACATGCAGACACACACACACACACACACACACACACACACACACACACACACACACACACACACACACACACACAAAAACACACACACACTACACACTACTACTACAATTATTTAATGTTGGAATTGGTCTCAGTTTCTCTCTGTCTCTCTGCCTGTCTCTGTCTACCTCAGTCTAGCCCACAAATCCCTTAAATTTGTGATATTAGTGATATTTGTATTGTTCTGTTGCACATTCCGCTGGACATCGCCACTTTTTCATTTCACTGCACATCCTGTATGTGTGTATGTGACAATTATACTTGAATCTTGAATCTTGAATACAAACACACACACACACACACACACACACACACACACACACACACACACACACACACACACACACACATACACATAATGATAATGAGTTGTGTCTCTTAGTATGGTGATGATTTCCTATCCACTAGTGCCAATGAACTTTGCTCGCCAGGTAATTGCGATTAGACCCGCCGTAAAAACTAAGAGCTGGGACACCAGATGCATGCTGGGAAACCATGTTAAACTCTGTAAACTTAAACACCCCACCCCACCCTACCCCTCCACACACACACACACACACACACACACACACACCTCACCTCCACCACTACTTCCCTCCTCCTCCTCCTCCCCTCTGTCTCTCTATCACCAGCAATGAGGGAGAGAGGGAGAGAGGGAGAAAAGGCAGGAAAGAGGAGGAGGATAATCGTGAGCCCCTTGAGAAAGAGGGAGAGAGGGGGGATAGAGTGGGGTATTTCTGCCACATGCCCCCGAGAAGGAGGTGGGAGTGAAGTAGAGACACAGGAGGAGGAGGAGGGGGGAGGTGGAGAGGAAGATAAATTGGAGGGGGCTCTACTCTGCATTCCTGCCTCCAGGGGGTCTCTGAGCTCCAGACTCATTTAAATCAGATGTAGAGAAACAGAGGTGCTGGAAACCAGACCATCCATTTAAAGGGGCTACTTTCAAATAGCACGCCCCTGCCTGCCGGTCGAAACATGCCCATTCAAAGCAGACTGACTGCTGTGTTCCCGTTTAACCCCTTTAAAGTTAAAGTGACATTGCTCTCATTGGGAAGATTTACCGAACTATGTTACGATACACATTTACGCAATTGTATTAGGGTGGTATTCATTCATTTTCTTAAGGTGGAATTATTTTACAATCATAACCAATATGAAAAAGATTATGTGTTCATGTTTTGAGTACACCGTGGAATCCTTCAAAGTACCCCAAGTGTTACACGTAACCGCCATTTGAGAAATGCTGAGGTAAGGATCAGACCGATAGTGTCAATGCGCCAACTTTTCGGGGATTTCTTCTTGGCGCAAACTGAGCTTATGTTGCTGCAAGCTGTGTTTGTTTGTTTTTTTCTCAAGATACGCGCATGAAGCAGTACTTGCATTAGCAAAACAGCATGAGCGTGGCGGTTCTACGCCTGTCGAGAGGTTCTGGGATCTAGACTCAAGTCAGATGTGGACTCTGGACCTCCGAGTGTGAACGAGACCAGCGGGACAGAGGGGTGGGGGTGGGGCATTTAATTAAAAGCAGCACAGGGGTTTTGGTGCCTGTTGCTGTTTAGCAAGGTAATCATTGTGTCCGATACTGCCTTTTGAATCCCGACAGAAAGATTAGCTTACGAAACAACAATAGGCAACAACATAGCTTCCTGGTTGCTTTTAACGTTTAAAGTTCCCCTCACACACATTTTGTGTTTAGTTTGGCTATTATTTTGAACAGTAAACCTTTATTAATGTGTACGTTCTGAGTTAAAGGAAGGCAATGATGTGTCAGAAACTCTACTATCTAACAGGAATCTTTTTATCTGATTGTTTACTTCTGCAAACAAGTCCAGATTTATCTTGATGAAAGCAAGCGTAACAAATCAAGCTATGGCTTAACCTGATGGCTTTGCTTCTCAGTCGATCTTCATAGTGTGTCCACTATGACACAGGAATAAAGAAGTTGGAAACGCTCAGCTGGAAAATATACTAAAAGCAAGGAAACAGCTTATTAAATGACAACAGCGATGATGTCATAGGCTATGCCAGGGCTTTCTGCTGTGATTGGCTGGCTTGTAAACCAATAACCAAGGAGGATTAAGTCTTGTAGGTTAAATTTTTCAGTCTACACTACTGTGCAGTCGTAAAAAAATCCAACACAAATGGAAAGTAAAAATGTCTGTTGTACTTGGTTTGGATTCAGACTGTGACTTAAAACCACTCATCAGTTGTTTTGTTAGTAGAGAAATCTACAACAGTGTGATAGCAGTGTTATGAACAAAGATAAGCACAAAGGAAAGTTTGGGTTAGCTTCAGTGTTAGGAAACTTCCACAGAAATTTGCTTCCACTCCATAAAGGTGTAGGCATTAAGGGACTATCGGACAATGAGACAGTGTGTCTGTATATTCACATCATGTATCATGGGGTGTATGCGGTATGGGGATTGTTTCTGTGTTTTTCTGTTTGAATGTCCACTTAATCGTTTTTTTGGGCCATTTTATTTTTTGCCGAGCCTCTGCGTGTGCAGGACAAAACCCCCCTTGCGAATTCCCCCTTCCCTCTGGCAAATAAAGACCTATTCTACTCCAAAACAAAGAGTCCAGTGCTTGGAGTGAATATAGACTATATTTGAATCAGTCACAGATTCAGAAGGAGATTTAGGCCTCAGTGTTTGACCGAGTTCCCCGCCTCCTCCTTGTACGTGGCCTGGTACGCAGGAACCACGTGGAACCCGCTAGAGACGGTTGAACATTAAGTGTTAGGATTGGGCGTGCGATGTAGCACTGATCTCTGGGCTCTGATGTGTAGCTGGAGAACAGAGTTCAGGAACACCACGAAACACTGCCTCTAGGGCTTGGCAAGCGGCAGGCGTCGAGGCGTTCCGCCAACAGAACCACCTCAGAATACACACTCAGGGTTAGAGTTTTGAGTCGTGCAACTGTCTTGCACTCATCTGGTTGGGTTTGGGCCCTCCTCCTGCAGTATTAATGTCCGTAGCTGTTCCTTTAAAAGTTGTATGTTCCAAAGTCTCTTTGGACGCACGCATCTGCTAAATGAATAAATGTACTGTGAAGCAGAGAGGCAGGCACTGAAAGACGATAGATGATAGACGCACCATACAGGGATTTGGGGAGTTGTGTGTGCATGTGTATGTGTTTGCTGACAGAAAATCTTCCTCATATCCTGTTCTTGATAATCCATCACAGTATGGAAACTGCACAGCCTCTGAGCATGGCCTTTCGAATCAAGCTTTATTCCTGTCGTGTAAACAGGGCCACTGCCACTTCACCTTGAGGTTCCTGGTCCTACCTTTCTGTACGTGGATGATGTCCGGGTAGTTGGCTAGGTGTCCTCGGTACAGGTCCAGCAGGTCTGAGATGGGGTCAAGGTCTTGGCGGGGCTGCTCAGCAAAGTACTCCCCTATGGTCTCGTAGGCCTCCCCGGTGTAGGCGATGGCCTGGTTGAGGCCTACCGAGTAGGCCTGCTGGTCTAGCTCAAAGGCCTGACCCAGCAACTTGAAGGACTGGCCCACGCGCTGGTACTCCTTCTTGAAGCCCGTGATTTGCTTACGGGCAAACTCGTTGATGGTGGTGTTCACCAGAACGATGTTCTCATCCAGCCGCTTGGTGAAGGACTTGAAGCCCTCAATCTTGCTCTCCACCTCCTGGAGGTCCAGGGGAGCAACCGGCGGGCTAGTGGTGGGAGATAGAACAGGGTTTAAGTTCGATATTGTGACATTCGACAAGATATCGTCTAAGATTTTACATTTAAATGTAGGGCATTTGGCAGACACTCTTATCCAAAGCGACTTACAATAAGTTTGTGGAATTTGTAGAAAGAGACAGCAATATAACGCTGTGGTGCGTAAGATAAAAATAGAACAGCATTCATAATCACAAGGATAATAGAACAAGTTTCATAATTGCTAGGTAGCAGTAGCTGGGATTTTGGATGTCGTAATATTGTGATATGGCACAAGTGTTGTCTTTTCCTGGTTTTAAAGGTTACATAACAACAAAGTGATGTCATTTTCTATTAGCATTTAGGTTCTTAATAAAAACGTAGGCTATTCAATGTAGAGGTTAATTTGGACTTTAGCTGTCACCTTCTGGGAAACAGTATTATGTCTTCATCGCTGCCAATAAGTTACGAAAATGATGAATTGTCCTTCCTCATTCCTGCTCATTATCCCATGAAAACACAACATTCGAGTTACAAAATAGAATAAATAAATCAATAAACATTTCCTTTTTGTTTCAGAATGTATTTGTTTTACACCTTCACTGTGTAGAATGACCCAATATTTCAACAGATGCCTACAGACATATTCAAATACTTCCGTGTCAATAGCCGGCATCGGCATGCTGTGGGTCTCTGCGTCACTGTAGATTACCAAAAATTCAAATGTGTCTTTCCTGCTACGGGCTCTGGTTAATTTGTGATAGCATCTAGGGTTGCTCATGTCATGCCCCCATCTTCACATTATAAAGATTGCATGGTATGTCACCACCTTCACATTATAAAGATTGTATGTATCGCACTAACTTGCGTGTTTGTACATCTTGACATTATTAATAGTACTTTGCATTGTTCAGCATATTGTATGTTCTTAGATGTTGGTAATGTACTCAGAATGACACTTCTGCTCGTATCCCAGCTATTATGCAGGCAACCTAGCAATTATGAAACTAGTTCTATGAAAATATGATTGCACAAAACAGCTCTATTCTTATCTTTATGTACCACAGCGATATACTGCTGTCTTCTTCAACAAATGTACTCTTTGTAAGTAGCTTTGGATAAAAGCGTCTGCCAAATGCCCTAAATGTAATGTAAATGTATGGTATGTCACCATCTTCACATTATAAAGATTATATGGTATGCCTGCCACCACCCTTTTCACATTATAAAGATTGTATGGTATGTCACCATCATCACATTATAAAGATCACCTGATGTCACCGAATTTGTGACTTTAAGCAGAACCATGAATGGCAGTCATTGTCATTTGTGGTTCTGCAGGAACTTTAGCCTTGAGGTCTCAACATAAGCTCCCCCACTATCACCCCTGATTCCCCCCCCCCCCCCCTCGCTCAGCACTCCGCCACCAACCTGATGGTGAAGAAGAAGTTGGCGCCGACCAGCTCGTCCCTCTCGGCCCTCCTCTTGCCCAGCTTCCAGGCCTTCTCGTCGGCCCCGCAGGTCAGGAAGTGCTGGAAGACGTCGCAGCGGCCCAGCACCGGGTGGCTGCTCATGTGGTTCATCCACCAGATCAGGCCCTTCCGCCTCTTGGTGATGAAGTCCTCCTCGAAGCGGCCGGTCGCCTGCTTCTCTGGCAGGTGGGGCACCGAGATGACGGGGAAGCGTTCCACCAGCCGCGCGTACAGCCAATCAAAGTGCTTGTACCTCAAAACACATCAGGGAGGAGACTTTTTAAAACCTACTATCACCACAGCGTTCTTTCTTTAAAAAAAAAAAAAGGCAATCAACATGTTTGTACCTCAAACACAACAGGAAGTTGCGCTTTTTAAACATCCAATCACCTCAGCGCTCTCTCTCTCTAAAAAGGGCTTTGGGGATTTGGGCGACCAAGTGCAAGTGGTTGGCTCAAGTTCTAAACAGAACACTTAGTCACAGTTAGGGGTCTACTGTAAAGTCCTCAGACAGAAAACAATATAAAAGTCCTCTTGCTCAAAGGGAATAGAAATGGACTTCCCAGCTCTTTATTATGTCATTGGGGGGAGGAGAAGGGAAAGGGGGGGGGGGGGCGGGGGGGGCAGGGGTTCCCAGAGGAAACAGAAAAACAAGAGAGATTAAAATGAGCGATAGGAGGAGAGAAGAATGTGGCAGAGGAAGAGAGAGAAAGAGAGAGGGGGGGGGGGCGCAGGATTGTGTAGCAGCCAGAGTGTGGAGTAGAAAGGCTCTGGGTTTGATCCCCAATGTCAGCAGTCTACTGGGCATGAGAGAGAGAGAGAGAGAGAGAGAGAGAGAGAGAGAGAGAGAGAGAGTGTGTGTGTGTGTGTGTGTGTGTGTGTGTGTGTGTGTGGATGGATGGATTTTGTTCAGTTCACATTGTCCTGCAAGGGGGGAGGGGGGGGGGGGGTTAAAGGGTGGAGGCTGTGAGATCATTGCCAGGTAGCCACGGACCAGGGGCCTATAGTAGTCATTGTAACCATATGTGTGCTGCACAAAAGCACCGTCACAACGTGTTGACCGGTCAGTACCTGCGGTTGACCTGCACGTTCGTGTGGCTGGGGGTCAGGCCGTACGACATGTAGCTCTTCATGCCTTTGAACTTGGTCTGCTTGGTGGGGTCGTCGATGGTGCAGGAGAAGGGGTAGGGGTTCTCCTGCCACTCTGGACCGTACTGCCCCATCACCACACAGATCCGGTCCCCGTCCTTCACGAAGGCCGAGGCCTCGCCGAGCAGAAACGCCTCTCCGCCGGACTTGACGAAGGTGGAGAAGCGGTTGAGGTTGCGGCCCACCGTGGCTGAACTCTTGGCCTGTTGCTGCTGCTGGTGCTGCTGGTGCTGGTGGTGCTGGTGCTGCGAGGCGGCGCTCCGGCCGGGCAGGGAGGTGGTCACCGTGAAGCTGGAGGGCCGGCTGGCGACGCTGACCGTGTCGTCCGTCGCCGTGGAGTGATCGTCCCAGTCATCGTCCCAGTCATCATCACTGCCCTGGCTGGTCTGGTAGCTGCCCCTCTGGGTGGGCTGCTGTGCCGGGGCCGGGACCGCGACCGGGACCGGGACCGGGAGCGGGTAGGCGGCGAGCGGGGGCGACGAGGCTTTGTGGCCGATGTGGACCCCCGACGAGGAGGAGTCGTAGCCGAAGCCCGTCGAGTGGCCGCCGCCGTTGTTGTTGTTGCTGGGGGAGACGTCGGGGGATCGCAGGATTTCCACGTACGTGGCGGGGAACAGGCCGGCCTCCCCCCGGTGGTTCTCCCCCTCCAGCCAGCCGTCCAGCTCCTCCTCGCTGAATAAAGTGACCAGCTCGTTCTCGGAGATCGAGATCTCCCCCGGGTTCTCTGGGCTGAAGTCGTACAGGACTCTCGCCTTTAGCGCCATGGTTTACCAAGTTCCTAATAATAATAACAACAACAACAACGACAACAACAATAACAACAACAACAACTTTGAAGTAAAGCCCCCCTGTCTCTGATCGGGTGTCAGGCTCGGCTTTGCGGACATGTAGAGCCGCGGGTCAGTCCGTCTCCAGTCCGGACCGCACCTCTGGTTTCACGGCTCCGCTCGGAGGGGTCAGATATCGCGGCTCCGGTCCATGCATGCATGCGTGCAGAAGAACAAGAAGAACTTAATCCGAGCTGAAGAAACTGAAGGGGGGAGAAAAAAAAAGAAAAGAAAAACAAACCACCGAAATAACCCAGCTGCAAATTAGTCCAAACTAAACAGAAACAAACGGAGGCGAACGATCGACTTGTTTCTCCTCAAAAAAAGAAAAAGTTCGCGCCGGGAGCGGAGAGCGCTGTTCTCCAGATGCTGGTGCTTTAGTAACGGGTCCTAACACGTATTAACATGAGTAATAGAGCGGGAGGGTGGGGCCTCGACGATGTGCACTGCAGCCTGCATGTTTTGTCAAGTTAAAACACCCCCATCCCCCCGATTAATACAATACAGTATAACAGGGGGGCTGTATTACCAATGCACACCAATATCCTCCAATATCATCCATGTGTGCACAGCACCTTTTTATAGGACGCGTGTCAAACGCATGTGAACGCGCTGTACAACACGGAGAGACTGCACAACATAAGAACATAAAGAACATTAAAAAAAATGACAGAAAACAATATACAAAAAACAGCAGACGAGAGGCGACATGTTCATGTTTAACCTCGGATTGTGGGTTCATTAATGCCGTCATAGTGCCATAGTTAAAGGCTGACCGGTAGCCTAAAATAGATATGTATGTCATCAACATACTTTTCTGATTCGACAGGAATGTCGTGATCATGTCAAATCAATTAGCCTATTTGGGGTTATTTCAAGGTGTGCTGCTCGCCGTCGCCCCTAGAGGGCTCACTTCCACTGTTAAAGTCACAACACTGATTCTTTACCACGATGAGAATAAAAATCAGAATCGGGAAAGAGAAGTTAAGACAGCGCTCACGATTAGTCCATCGTGTTGACTAATCACGAGTGTGTTAGTGTTCAGTCGTAGTGTTTGGTTCTGATAAGTGAACTCGCCTTAACACGCACACACACATCTGACACACAAAACTGGGCCTATGTCCCACAGATCATATATCTTCAAGATAAGATAAGACAAGATAGCATTGTATTGATCCCGAAGGAAATTCTTATGCCAGGTTGCATAGCAGTAGAATAATAAAAATAAAATAACAGATTTACTAATTTATAGTCAGTCTAAGTCCTAGCGGAAGTATAAAAATATAGATAAGATATTCAGTCAGCAAAAACAATTTATTGAAGTGTAATAAAAGGGAAATAATAATAATGATAAGAGGAAGTATTGCGCATGATGTTGGGATCACGTGATATTGAGAAAAATGCACATGTTGATATCCATGATATACAGAGCACAATGTATTTTATATACAAATACTAATGCAGAAATATAGGCCTACATATAAAGGTATGCAAAGACGGATGACACAATAACGACTTGATGGGCTTCGTGTACTGATGTGATGGCGTCGTTGCAGAAAATCCTGTGTTCACAATCAGAATCGAAAACAGCTTAATTGTCTTAGTTTTTGCAAACAAGCAATGTGCTTTTGTGAAATTGGTGCCTGACATTGAACATTAAACTGAGTACCACAGTAGTATATAGTCTATTGTCTTCACCGACGAAATTTCATGTTTTCAATGCCCTCAACTCCCAATATTAACTCGTAATACTTGTTGAGTGGCATTTACAACTATATCATTTTTTTGGTCATTTGCCATTAGGCTACACATATCACATGAATAAATGGTTCGTATATTTAGCAGACAAAACCTACTTCAATTATATCCATGTTTGCTCTGTTCGGTAGACGTCTTGCTCAGGGACACCTGGCTGGGAGGAACCAGGGATTGAACCTGCAACCTTCCAGTTGCCAGACAACCAGTCTACCTCCTCCGCAATGCCACCCCAATCGTGTATTAACGCAGTAGTGTACTTGTCCCTCAGATATCGGATCTAGCACCAACATGTTTTATTCATTCATTTACTTCCAAGTTTGTCCCTTTTGCTCGTCCATAGCTCCCCAGCCAAGCCCGAGCACTGGACCTGTAAACCTCTCCTCCCATAACCAAACTGAGTCAAACTGAACACATCCACACTTTCTTTCAATTATTTATTAAACTGCAGAGTACAAGACTTCATCGCGTCCATTAAAACATATACCTACATATATATGTACTTATATGATCCACGTACAACGTATACCTACATATATGTAATAATGTTCCACGTAAAAGAGCCTTTGGGACACACACACACACACACACACACACACATATATATATATATATAGAGTTACATATATAGTTGCCATTGCGGTGGCATTGCGTATATGTATATATATATATACATATACGCAATGCCAGAGATGGCAACTTGACCACAGTAACTTCTCTGCACCCATGTAAAAAAACAGTTAAGAGCAATAAAACAAACAAGAGACTTGAAGAGGACTAAGTCGTCCTCTAGAGGGCAGCATCCTAGTGAATGTGAAATGACAAGGGGACAGCATATTAGAAGAGTGAGAGAAAAAGACATTGAAGACAGCTTTGAAACCGGGAACCGCTGAGAGAGGAGGAGCAGGGCAGGTGTGGGTTTAATATCTGGGCCAACGCCAACCAATCACGGATCCCTTTGGTCGAAGGGGGATGATTGACAGGTCAGGAGTCTGATTTGGAGGTCACTACAGAGTCTCCAGGGGTCCTCCCCAGGGGGTCAGGGTTCAGGACAGGGGTCCCCAGGGGTCAGAGCTCAGGACAGGGTCTCTGTACAGGGGTCCCCAGTGGTCGGAGGTCAGGACTCGGCTGCCTCCAGGCGGGGGAGGACGGGGAGGATGAGGTTCCCGAATGACGAGTCCTGAGTGATGAAGAATCCCGACGAGTGGGCGTGTGCGTGCTGCACAAACACACAACATACATTATACGTGGGCAAGGCAGGTACACACCACTCGACACAGGTGACACCGGTGATCGCGTCTGAAGGTCACCCATCACACTACTAATTCAGAGTGAATATTCACTCTGATATAGTCAGTGTTGATATTGTGGCTCAGTATGGCTCTTTAGTTAAGGAAGGGTTGTGTGAACTATGTAGCCATGAGTTAGAGAGAGAGCATGTGTTATGGAGTTCGCCTACCTGCAGAGCAGCCTTCTGCTGGGCAGCAATGTGTTGCTGTTCGGCATTGTCCCGAAACTCCTTCAGGTTGGGTCTGGAGAGAGACACGCTGGAGGGGATGGAGGGAGAGGATGAGAGAGACACGCACACATTTTGAATCAATTGAACAGCATCAGAGCATATTATCAGGGTTTATTTTGCCATATTATGAATCATAAATGCAATGTCTGATAGCATCTTATTGAAATCTGTGTAAGAGCACAGCGTTTTGCTCTATATCTTTAAATGTACATTTATGAGAGTGAAACAACAATGCAACTCCATCCATCCATCCATCCATTCGCGTCCGCTTATCCGGGTTCGGGTCGCGGTGGCAGCCGGCTAAGCAGGGCCCCCCAGGCTTCCTTCTCCCCAGCCACACTCTCTAGTTCCTCCTGGGGGATCCCGAGGCGTTCCCAGGCCAGACGAGATATATAATCTCTCCAGCGGGTTCTGGGTCTGCCCCGGGGTCTCCTCCCACAATGCAACTATAAATAACTATACATTTGAACAGAACAGAAGTTCCAAGCCCTCATAATTGCGAGGTTAGCAGTCTCAGTGAGGAGACTGGCACCTGCTGAAGGACAAGGAGAGAGATCACCAGCAGCCTGCCAAAGGGATGCTGACAGCGTGTGCTGCCCCTCAGCTGGAGGTGAGTGACCTACCTGCCCGCCCGGGGTGTTCATGGACTGGTTCTGGATCAGCTGTCTCTTCTTCTTGTCCAGCTCCGCCAGGATCGCGGCACGGTTGATCGACTGGTTCTGGAAAGCTGATGAGAAAAAACCCCAAAAAACAACGTTAACGTTATTATTTAATTTGTAAAAAAATAAAATAATAATTGTACAATTGACAACAGGCGACAATTGCGGTACTGCTTTAATCCTCCAATGTACGCGCCTGGGATTATTAATACATAATTTATGTCCCATGCATTCAGATCAACATACACATACACACACACACACACCCGCCGTTAACAGCACACATAGCTCATTTCTAAATAGCGGCCCAAATAAAGCAGAATAAATAAAGTATATATATATATATACACATATATATCATGTACCTGGTCCCGGAGGATTGGTAGTCATTTTAGAGAGCTCACTGGGATGGCACTGGGACACACATGAAGCTCTAGAGTTCCGTGATACAGTCAGGATGTTGAGCTCTACGACATCTATATCTCTGTATAGAATAGAATAGAATAGAACTGTATGCGGCTGGGAGGAAGCGGCCCAGCACTTTACAGTCAGCGGAGAGGCCAGACTCACGAGTTGATCGTGAGTGTGTTCAACAGTAACAACAATAAACACGCTCTCTGCTCACTGAAAAGCAAAGCGCGCCGCCCGGTCTGTTTAATAGCCGCTCTGTGCTCACGTGACCAGGAGTCCCGCGTCGACTAGCGGGTGTTTACTTCCTAGATTATGCGCTTATTACTTCCGGACATGCGCAGTGCGAGTCCACACACACACGTCACGTATAATATTGATCACACAAAACCGACTTCAATTATTATTATGTTTGCTCTGTTCTGGTTGGTCCACTATATTATGTGTACACTTTATGGAGAGATTTTACTCTCTAATTTTGGAGATTCTAATCTCTAAATAATCTAAAGCAAGTTCAATCATTAGACGTCTTGCTCAGGGACACCTTGACACGTGGCTGGGAGGAACCAGGGATTGAACCTGCAACCTTCCAGTTGCGAGACAACCACTCTACCTCCTCCGCAATACCACCCCAATCGTGTCACTACGCAGTATTGTACTTGTCCCTCAGATATCGGATCTAGCACGAACATGTTTTGTTATTTTAATGTTTTATTCATTAATTTACTTCCAAGTTTGTCCCTCTCACCCCGCGTCGACTTGCGGGTGCTTACTTCCTAGATTGTGCGGTTATTACTTTCGGACATGCGCAGTGCGAGTCTATGCGCATTGGACGACAGGGAACTGGGCGGAGCCAAAATAACATTTACATTTACATTTAGGGCATTTGGCAGACGCTTTTATCCAAAGCGACTTACAAAGAGTACATTTGTTGAAGGAGAGGCAGCAATATATAACATATGACATCCAACGGAATACAACCTCCATAAAGATTGTCAATCACCTGTTAGTCTAGTATTATTATCATTATCATTGTTTTTTATTTATTTTTGTTATTATTATTATTTAAAAAAGTTGTATTTCTCTCTTTCCTTTCCATTTTTTCTTTTTTATTGTATTTTCTTTTTGTCTTTTTTGTATTTATATATATATATATATATATATTGACTTACTTACCTGTGTATATTTAGTTCTTAATAAGTATATTTACCACTCGCTTTGGCAATGTACATGTACGTTTCCCATGCCAATAAAGCTGTACATTGAAATTGAAATTGAATATAGTTCATTGATTTAGTTGTTAGTTACTTATTGATTCATTTGTTGTACTTTTTCGTATTCATTTGATTTATTTCGCTATTTATTATTGTATTAGTTTTTTCGGTGGGGTAGACACTCCGACATAATAGGTGGCGGTAATGGACGTATTATGCACGAAAAAAGCGAACAGAAGATGAAGAAGGAGCGCGGGTCAGGTGACAGCCGCGACCAACCAGAGGGGCGGTAGCGGCAGCAGCATCTCACCCTGGAAGGAGAAGAAAAAAAAAAGACCCTGGGAAAAAATACACCACACACACACACCCTGTGAATTGACCGTCGTCGCCACCGCGGAGAAGGGGTCGTTTATCCCACCAGACCCCCGCCATGAGCGTCGGCGGCGCACCGCGAGGCCTGCAGCCGGTCACCGAGACCACCCACCCGCTGTCCGCCGCCCCGGAGACGCTCTCCCCGGTCCCAGACGTGGCCACCGCCAGCTGCCACATCCCCAACAACAACAGCAACAGCGGCGGCGGTGGTGGAGGAGGAGACAAGGTGGGTAGTACTCCCCCTCCGCTCTCTTATTGTTGTTGTTGTTGTTGTTTTGTATGTATACTTGTATACGTGTCACGCATGTTTAATTTTCTATGATCTCTGGTAGTTGTGCTGCTGAGCAGAGTACAGCAAAGTGCACTACTCCCCCCGAGTGTTCTCCACAACGAGGGGAGAACCACTGAACCCTCCACTCCCTCACCCTGCAGCGAGGGAGTCACCCCCCTCCCAGGAGTCACACTGAACACTGTGATTGTTGTCGGATAGGATCTGGCTCTGGCTCTATCTCCAACCACCAAGAGCCGTCTCTCAATTTCAATTTAAAGAGCTTTATTGGCATGGGAAACGTACATTTACATTGCCAAATCCATCCATCCATCCATCCAAAAACAAAACAAATCAAATATACAATTGTCGATTTCTTTCTCTCTCTCTGCACTGTAAACACTTTGGTGTCGTCACCAACTCAAACAAACAATCACAAACAAACAAACAAAAAGGTCTACATCAGCCTACATGCATATGTGAAAGGCGATCGACAATGACCATGTCCATTGTCGTTATAGCAAACAACGTGGTTTGATTAGAGACCCAGAGACCACCACACACACCCTCTCTTGTGTGTGCTGACACGAGTGTGAAAAAGGTCAGTTTCAGCAGCAGCGGCCAGTCGGTGTGTATTTTGAGATGCGGTGAAACCACGGGATTCGAGTGAGAGGCGACACCACATAAATGATGGACAGACTATAAAAACAATCACTGTGTACGCCATTTGCATCTCACTTTCAATGAGCTTTGCTACTTTATTTACCGAAAGTGATTTACTCTGCTCAGCTTTTATTTGTCAGTGGTTTTAGACGAGCATTGGCAGATGTTATTTATTTTACAAAGTGAAAACCTGTATTGTCATTACATGTTCTATTTGTATCACATTGTCATTGTTACTGGGGAGCAGGACTGTGGCGGGCATCTGGGTTTGAACCCAGAACTTTTGGCCTGGGTTACCAGTGCCACTAGACCATCCTGCCTGTCCACCTTCAAGACATGTTGTGCTGGATTTCGCAGTAGCACATTCCTTGTTTGCAAAAACTAAGGCCAATGAAGCTCATTCTGATTAAAGGATAGCACAACTTCTGAATTTTCCCACCCGGACGCGAATGCCTTTGTCTTGATCAGGTCTTTTTGTTATCTCTTTGTTCCAAGTCTCTGTCTCGCTCCTGAAGGAGTCTCACTCGTAAATCCTACAAAATTGTCGAAATCAGCTCAATATTCATCCTTCTTTGAGATGACACTGAGCTATGCTTTCTGTATTCCACAACACAACAAACAAAATGACAAAAAGTTGTATTTCTCTGTAGGGACGCTTTCCATAATGTTGTCAAACATGTTGCTAACAATCTGAGACATACAATACATTGATGGGCAGTATTTTACATTTACATTTACATTTAGGGCATTTGGCAGACGCTTTTATCCAAAGCGACTTACAAAGAGACATTACTGTCCTTTGGGACAGTATTGTCCCAAAGGATTGTAATGGAGACAGTTCAGGTTGTAAAATCCTTCAAAAGTTCTCCTTTTAAAATGGCAGGAACGAGGTGCGATTGGATAATTGAGACTTTCGCGCTCATGGTGACTGAAGGAATTCTCCATCGGTGGCAGCAAAAGTGGATCAGCTGTTAATCACAGTTACTCTGGACAAGCCTTGACAAGCGCACACTGGATGACAAACACACACACACACACACACACACATCATGTTGAAATCTTTACATGCAAGTCTGTTCCTATCTGCGAATAGTACCCTGTTGTTATGTTTTAAAAGTTGTTCTTTCATGGAGCCTACTTACAGTCGTTTGTTGTTGCATGTGAGGCTGAGAATACAATCATATTTGTAGGAAGTCCAAAAGTGTCAGAGTTACAAAAAATATGTGGGGCGAACACAGTAATTCTAGTACTCCGAACACAAGGTTTGTAGATTTCAGTCAATTCTCAATTCCACAGGGATGGAAGTCTACAAAAGTGCATGGCAGTTGCGTGAGATGTTCTTTCATTTGCAGATTTTATCTTTTTATATTACTGTTACCCAGTGTGTGTGTGTGTGTGTACGCGCACACATGCAAATGTGCCGTGCAGTGCCAGAATCAACAAGGGTTCCATTGAAAGAAGGAAACCTCATAATCATCCACAACAAATCTATGCTCCCTTTGTTTCTATGGGAACACTCGAATGTCAAGTCACTATTGGCTCTCGTCTCCAAACAGGACGCCGTGCTGACCAACGGCACGCCGATCGAGACGTCAAGCCCCGCCTCCGCCTCGTCGCTACTCAACAGGCTCCAACTGGACGATGACCTGGAAGCAGACACGCTTGACCTCTACGCCTCCACGGAGACGCGTGACCTTTTCGTCACCGTCGACGACCCCAAGAAACACGTCTCCACCATGGAGACCTACATCACCTACAGAGTCTCTGCCAAGGTATGTTATTGGCTAGTTTGTCTCTAACAAGGTCTACTATTGGCTAGTTAATATAGTACTCTTCACTAAGGTATCCTATTGGCTAGTTCATCTCCACTAATTTCTCCTATTGGCTAGTTAGTCCCCATCAAGGTCTGCTATTGGCTAGTTGGTCTCCAACTAGGTGTTCATTGCATTGGGCAGCATAAGATTATAGAGGGCAGAAAAGGCTTGAGCATTAGGAAGGGAATTTAATGTCATCATGCTGTTGGCCACTATTACTCCACACGGCCATGAACAAATATCACAGCTCATTCTGAACACCAGGTGATAATTAAAGCCATCTTTAACACAGAGGCACTAGGTGTGTGGTGTGTGCCCGACTTGACCCCACTCTTCTCCGTTTGTCTTCAGACGACACGCATCGAGTTTGACCTCCCTGAGTACAGCCTGCGCCGGCGATACCAGGACTTTGATTGGCTCAGGATGAAGCTGGAAGACAGCCAACCGACACACCTCATACCGGTATGTCACATGATGACCATGTCAACACATCACATGACCATCCATCCCAGTATGCCACCATGTGTGTGTGTGTGTGTGTGTGTGTCCAGCAGTGGCTCACACCCCACGCTGCTGGATTGCTAGTTGCGACAACTATATTTATTATTTATTGATTATATATTTTGTATTTGTTGTGTGATATTTGTAGCAGTCCTCCTGCCACAATGCCACCTGAAGTGGCTTAGTTTGGGCTCCTCCAAGGACACAGGCAGGTTTGTGGTGACAAGTTCGATTTATTGTAAAAAGGGTTGATAAAATGGCAGTTGGTACCATGCTAGCATGCTAGCCCCCTCTGAGTGTGTGTGCTGGTGGCTGACTTAACCTGCGATGCACTGATTAGCCAATACACCACAGGCTTGTAGCCCCACCCACCCTAGACTCTAACTGGGCCAGGTGAGGCCAATTATTTCAGCCAGCCACCAACACACACACTCCCACACATATTGTTATACATTTACTGTTGGATAGCGCTTACTCTTCGACGGTCTAGACTGCCTTTGCCGTCCTCCCAATAAATCACAGCACCGCCGGCCTTGTGCTGTGACGGCAGACGCTGCAGAACAGCTGTAGTCTCTCTCTGTCTCTGTCCCTCTCCCCCTCTCTCTCTGCCATCTGCACTCAGCAGAGGTAGTAAACAAACCCCATCCGCTGACACCTGGAGCCGCTAGCTTGTCCACCGCAGCCTCGTCTCAATCTTTCGTACGCCACAGGATAGCCGTGAGAGAGATGAAGTGTGATTGGCTTGTTAGTCCTGGGCTGTGCGATCCTGTTTGTTATCTGTGTTGTCGCTACATCGCCGATATCGCTTGCGGTTGTTCCGTCAGGGGACGTTGGTTATTTAAAACAGAAAAACAGCATAATGTCACTTAACTTACCTACCCAGGGTCTACAGGCGGAAAATAGCAGTTTGCTAAATCCTGGTACATTACATCTCTCCGTGTTTTATAGTGTTCTTTGTCCTTTGTCCCCGTTCAAATAAAGAAATTCATTCATAATGGCTGTGGGTCGGAATTAGGGATGGGACAGTAGCCTGCTTTACTATATATAGCTTGGTAAAATACAATTGCTCTTGTGACGCACCGAGTTACTGTGAATACCGGCGCCTGTCTTAAGACAGAACATGGTTGTACATCATTGGAGTTAATGTAATGTGTTAATGTGCTCGACACTGGGAATGCTATCCTAACAATTTAAACTTATCTGATGTCTGATGAAGGGACTGTTTGTTTATGAAAAGCTTTGGTCGAAATGGACATTTTCAGAATATTTTAATAGAACTGTAAATGGAGGTGATGTTGGCCAGGATAAATCGCTTGAACCCTTTTGTTGAGGGTTCAAGAGATTTGTTTGAAGGATGTAATGGAAGGCAACTGGAGCTTCCTTTTCCTCCTTCCCCCGTCTCCAGCCCCTCCCGGAGAAGTTTGTGATGAAGGGCGTGGTGGACCGCTTCTCCGAGGAGTTTGTGGAGACCAGGATGAAGGCTCTGGATAAGTTCCTGAGGAGGGTGGCGGACCACCCGGTGCTCTCCTTCAACCCCCACCTCAACGCCTTCCTCACGGCCAAGGTAAGCCCACCCTCCCCACTCCACCTCCACCCAACCTCAATTCCCAGTCTCTCTTGTGACACTTTTCTTGTCCAAGATAGCTGGAAGAAGACTCTTTAACACGTCAGCTGTGATTGGACGCTCACAGGGGCGGAACGGGCAGCTCGATGGACCAATGGCTGCCTGCAAACACTAATCCCAATGCCACGGAATTGAAAGAGCTAAACCAGCAAAATGATGTCGGGTCAAACTCCTCCCCCTCCTGAGTCAACCATCTAGATTCGCTTAGCAAGCACAACGCCAGGCTGCATCTTGCCCCCTTGTTAACTCATTCCTTAATCGCTATATAGTGAACAACTTTATAGTACAGTATTGTACGGCGTTGTGTGTTTTGGTCGCGTAAACAAGCCGACCCAAACAATACGATGGGTTGTTGTTACGTAATATAATATAATACGTAATACATTGTCTACACTACAGTGTAGACAATGTCACAACATTTAAAAACACGAACCTGTAGATACGCTATTGGGGTCTGTTTACCAATAGGTCCAGAGAAAGTAAACAAGTCCACTCCGGTATTCAACCATTTAGATTTGCTGAGCAAGCACCACGCCAAAGTACAAGTCATTATTTATCCTTGGGGAGGGGCTGGGCTTACTGCCACCAGGGCCTGTGATGCTCCATAAAAATACATTTTATTATGGACACCGTTCTATGTGGACCTTTTCACAAGCAGGATGTGCAGACATGGATACGGTCACATGATCACCATCATCTGTTGTTCTTGAGCTCAGCTCTGTGTGTGTGTGTGTGTGCATATCTAGTCCCAAATCAGACTTTACATTATAAATGGTAAATGGATTGCATTTATGTAGCACTTTTATCCAAAGCGCGCTATATAAATGAATGTGAATTGCCTGACATTCACCTATTCATACACCGACTGGCGGTGCCAACCATGCAAGGTAACAACCAACACGTCAGGAGCAGTTAGGGTTAGGTGGTGTCTTTGCTCAGGGTCACCTCGACACTAGCTAGGCGGAGCCCGGGGATCAAACCAGTAACCTTCCTGTTGCCAGACAACCGCTCTTACCTCCTGAGCTACTGCCGCCCACTACATTATCATTGAAAATCCCATGGCAGACAAGCTCAAATCTGTGTGACGGGAGTCTTTCATTTTAATATTTATTTATTACATTTAGTTTTGGCCTATCATGTTCCTGGGGGGGAGGGTCTAGCCCGGAAACAACCGGATGCCCAGACCATCTGGGGGCAGGAACTGTGTAGTCTCTGTAGAATTGTGAACGTCTGGATCCGAGATTAGTATCCAGCTAACACACCGTCTCTGGTCCACCACCACCACCCCCACCACCCCCACCCAGGACCTGAACAAACGGCAGGGCCTGGCTTTGCTGACAAAGGTGGGGGAGTCCGTGAAGCAGGCGGCGGGGGGCTACAAGCTGCGGGCTCGGCCTGCAGAGTACTCGGCCATGGGGGAGTACCTGGACACCTTCAACCAGAAGCTGGGGACACTGGACCGCATCGCCCAGAGGATCCTCAAGGAGCAGACCGGTACCGGGGGTGGGGGGGTGGAACAGTGTTTAGCATTGGCTGCATCTGCAACATATCCAGGGATTAAAGTTCATATCCAGGGATTAAAGTTAACTTTTAGCTAAATACATGATGAGATGGTTAAGGTCAGGTGTTTAATTAAAGTTATTCGCTTTGAGGTGGTTACTGTTTAAAGAGATGCTTACTTGAGGGTGTTCTTGGACATGGTTCAGTAAACCTTGGCTCCAAAGTATGAACCAGTGAAGCATGTTCTGTCTCGCGGGTGTTGAGCCGGTTCCTCGTGTTCCTCCTCCAGAGTACCTGGTGGAGCTCAGGGAGTACGGCTCCGTCTACGCCGGCTGGGCGGGGTCCGAGGACGCCCTGCAGCGCCCCCTGGAGGGTGTGGCCGGCAGCGTGTCCACGTGCTGCAGGGCCATGGAGGACCTGAGCGAGAACATGAGCCAGGACCTGCTGCCGGTTCTGAGGGAGTATGTGCTCTACATCGAGTCCATGAAGGTAAGGTCCTCTTGGGTGCACAACCGAATGCGCTTGGACTTGCTAAATTATTAGCCAACTCGGTAGGATTGAGTGTTCACCTAGCCATTATGAGTGCTTGAAACTTGTTTTATTCTTTTGATGAAAATGACTTGTCACGGGCACAGTGTGTATAGCTGTTTTAAAACATTGGCAAGTTAGCGTACAACTTGCAGTTCACTGGTCCACTGATTGGATAGTAACTTAATATCGAACTCTCTCAGAGAATCAGCCACGTAGATACGAGTGACAGATTAAAAAAACGAATACATGCGGCATATAGATATTCTCCTAATTGGGGAGAATGTTATCTCTGGTTGACTAGCGGGAGAGGACAGCAAAAACCGGGCGGGAAAACTCGGGAGGGTTGGCTGATTGGTAGCATGATGCTGGTCATCATGAGCCCCGGGGATGCACAACTGGAGCACAGTCAAAACCTAACTCCACTTGTGCATAAAAAACCCCTGACCTGCATTTTGAAGAGGAAGTGAGGCACGCCGCATCACGTCCTTCCTCCGCAGTCCTGACTCGGCAACATTTTATATGCCACTCTGTAATTCCAGATCACTACAAGAGAGACACCAATCACAGAGATATTTTATAACCTCTGCGTACAGTCTCATGTACTTTTCATCCCTTCTGCTTTGTTGCTAGTATGTTTGTATTGTACATTTCTATCATTGTACATTAAAGTATTATTTTTATATTTAATTATTTGTATTTAAAAAATTAAAAATAAAAACCAACCCCTCTTGATTCTGTGTTCCTCGGGATCTACGGTCCCTGGTTTGAAAGCGTTGGTGTTTTGTCGTGTTGTTCCAGAACGTGCTGAAGAAGCGCGACCAGAGCCAGGCCGAGTACGAGGCAGGCTGGAGGCCGCCGTCATACGCAAACAGGAGGACAAAACACCAGTATGACATCATTATCCTATGACATGCCTCAGTTTAGTTTGTATTGCATATATTGCCTACCAGAAGGGGGCACCCTTTCCATTCATTTTCTTCCTGGTTTCAGGAGTGAATTGAGACCAAGGCTGCTGTAGGTTTTTGTCCTCTGAGGGTTCTTGTAGGTTTTTTGTAGTTTTTGTCCTCTGGAGACTGCTGTTGTATTAGTTAATATCCTCGGAAGGCTCCTGGAGTTGTAGGATTTGTCCTGCAGGCTGCTGTAGTTGTACTTTTTGTCCTCTGAAGGCTCCTGTAGTTGTAGTTTGTGTCCTCTTGAGGCTGCTTTTAGATGTGTATGTCCTCTGAAGGCTGCTGTAGTTGTAGTTTTCCGTGCGTCCAGGTGCCGGTGGAGGTGGAGAAGTGCCAGGACCGGGTAGAGTGCTTCAACGCGGACCTGAAGGCCGACTGGGAGCGCTGGCAGAGCAACAAGAGACAGGACTTCAAGCAGCTGCTCACCGGCATGGCCGACAAGAACATCAACTACTACGAGAAGGTACGGCCCTCATGTCTAGCGATGTAGTGGACGTCAGGTTCCTCAAGAAGATGCAGAGCAAAATACTGTGCAGTCGATGGGAGATGGGCAAAAAACTATGCTTCGTAAGATGCTGTGTTTGATTGATCTAAAATGTCCGTCTGTCCCTCTCCCTCCAGTGCCAGTCAGCGTGGGAGTCTCTGGTCTCTGTGTTACAGGACGACCAGGCAGAGGATACCAATGAGACAAACTGCGACTAACACACACACACAGATTCATATATATATATATATACACACACACACACACACAGACACACACACACTCTCCCTTGCCAAGGACAAAGGACCAATCAGGCTACTGCAGGCTTTAAGGACTGGACTTGGGCCCCCCCCCCCCCACATACCCTTGTGACCTAACCGAGGTCACAGGAAGTAGTGGTGAAAGAAGATACGGTTAAGGGGGAGGTGAAGATGGGCTGAATGGAGGAGGAGGAGGAGACGCCTGTGAAGTTCTGATACTTTGGTTGTTTTCTAAGACGTTTTGTATTTTCTATCTCTAGACGACACTCAGCGGCCAGCGCTACTCTGCCCCGTCCTCACGGCCCTCTGTGACACCCCCCCCCCCCCCCTTCCCCCAACCTCTGGAGGGGGAGGGGTGGGGGGGGACTGGACGGTTTTGTCGCGTTGAGGCGAATATCTTCATGTGCTCGTTCTAAAGCTACACTTCAGTAGGGAAGGGTGTTCTGTCCCGGTGGGCCAGAGTTTGGATACCATCTCCGACTACTACTACCACTATTCACGACTTCCACCCATGTGACCACATCCCCGGCCAATGAGAACGCAGTGTTCTCTCTCGATTGCGGTTTTCCATATGTTCAGTGGATCAATCTTCTTCTTTGGTCGCCTGCTTTTCAGCTGTTTGTTTTGTTTTGGTTCAACTGGTGTCCGGCGCCATCAGAACTCTTCTCAGGAGAAGAAGGAGTTTTCTTCATCGGTTCTTCAGCCCCTGAACTAATGACACAATGACTACAGGAGCAACTAATAAAAGCTTCCTACGCCGTCCACTTTTTGTTTTATCCTCAGTTTGGTGATGAACCTGGATTTAAGTTTGATGATTTGCGTTTCACTTGCTAATAGGGATGGAGGCAATGCTATTCTTCAAACAAATATATTAGAATTAGCTGATTGAAGAAGACGTACACGTGGCATTTTACAGTCCTTCCCAAATCATAGTTTCATCTGAGAAAATGTTGGGTTAAATCTCAGATTAAACCGTGAACCATGAACTGTAAGATTCACCTTTCCTTCATGCTTTTATTGTGGAGACAGTTGCTTTACAATGACGACACGGATTTAGTGTCAGAGTTCAGCAACAGGCAGAAGTTTTTGTATTTTAATTTTTTGGGGGGTTCTGGGAGTTCATAAGAATAGGTGGGGGCGTCAACATCTTTAATGACAATATCTGGCAAAGTGGAAGACTGACAGACACCCCCGCCTTGTGGTAGGACTGTGAAGTGTCTCGTGACGGTTTGGAAATCCAAACTAAAATATATTTACCAAACTGCCCGCATATTTGCCTTTCTTTCTTTTAAACAGATGACTTGACCTGTCCGTCAATGTTTCATGGTGGCGCTGCCTCTTTATAACCAACATGAACTCCAGTTAAAGGGCTCCTGTTTCGCTCAGCGCACGCCATTTAAAAAAAAAAAAAAGTGGCTGTTTGTGACATCACAAGTGGGGAGTGTCCACCTTCCCTGACGTAAATGCATTCCCATGTCACCTCATCTGCTGGCCTGTACTACCAACCTGTATTGGCTCAATCTGAGTGGACAATTGTGACGTCACAACAGGGTAGATTTAGAAATGGCTCGTAAAGACTTAAGAGTTGCCCTTTGTACGCACGACAGGAGATAGATAGACAGACATGGCCTAAGTCACACGAGAGCAACAACTGCTGACAATGTTTTATTGGGGTTTCCGTTCATTATTATCCCGTTTATTGCCTGTTTATTATTTAATTATTTTACAGCATCACGGCCTGTTTTCTGGCCTCCCTCTGTCACCGTAACCAAATACACGTGGGACTCATCTGGTGACCAGAGACGTTTATTTCTGTGGGTTGTTATTTTTGTACAATAATTGTTTTTGTAACTTAATTTCAAGATCCTTTATTTTCCTGTTTTTTCCTTGGAGGAAAAAAAAAAACGTTCTGACAGTGGGGATGGATTTCAAATATACCGTGTGGATCCTTCCCATATTTCACAAGACTACATGTTTTTTTTTGTACATATACGGTCAGATTTAGGCTGGACTATGATTATATTACAACGAAGCAGCCTTCATCTTTAACATGGATCCGGTGTGTTTTACGCCTGAACAGGTACTGGGACAGCGAATGTTTCAGCAGAGCCCCTCTGTAATGAAGCCCCCCTCACCTCCATCATACATTATAGCACCTTTAAAATGCACCCGGGAGTTGACTTTTATCTGCTTGAATGGCAATACGTAGGCCTATACGGTTTATCCCAGAATATATATATATAACTTAAAATATACAAATGGTACAGAATCTATTTTTCTAAACGGGAATGCGTTGACTGGTGTGTTTTATTAAGGCTTGTATGTTTGCCTGGATTTGGGGTGTTTGGTGTTGAGGTTTATGTGGATATTCATAATTCTTGTCAAGTGGTTTTAAGACGGACCTTTTAAGAGTGGGGCAGACGGTTTACCTGCCGGCGGTATAGGAATGTAAACCCACCCAAAAGACGACAGCTATACGGTTTTTTATGATTTACTGAAAGAGTCAAGAGGCAGTTAATGGATTATCTTTTAACGACCGTGATCATAGTGCATCTCTCTCTCTCTCTCCACCTCTCTCTGTCGCTCTCTCTCTCTCTCTCTCGACTCTCACAGACAGACGGGATGTCAAACACTGTCTACTCTCATCAGTAATATATGGGCTGGCTTTGGGGGGCTTTATTTTATATATAACTTTATTGGAGCTTATCGGTGACAGCCTCCGACCGTCCATCTCCCCTCCCGCCGTTCTGACCTCACCTTTGGGTCACGTGGTGTGGTTCTGGCCGCTGATCCTGAAGTCTGTTCTTTCGAAGTCCGTTCTAACCATCTTTTGGATGTGAAATAACATTGTAATTATATATATATCTATACAAAAAAAAAAGCCTGTATATTGATGTCGTTTTGATGCAAATTATCTTTACCTCGCCTAATTTTTTGGATATATTGGACCAATAAAAGGGATAAAATTAATAATAATCCGTATAGATCATACCATGTTTTTTCCCCTCTCTCGTGCGGGTGCCAATCTGTGTTGTCTCGCGAGACTACCTTATGTCGTTAATAGCAACGCTGTGAAAGATGACGTGACCGTACCTAGACAGCATACATCAAGATGACCTATTATAAGCTAAATGCGGAACTTGAAGAGTGATAATGATGGCATATGACGTCATTATGGCAACTGAAACCAATATAATTTCTGCAGTTTAAGAACACGTGAACAAGACATATTTAGGAAAAGTAATGAAAGAGCGATACTGAAACTCGGTTGAGAATTGTACAATATTCTATGCCTACAGGGTGGATCTAGTGTTAAAAAGTCCAATGCACGCAGCACTAAAAATGCTTGCATATCAAACATAAGTTTTATGGTAAAAGAAATTGCTAAATTATATGGAAGACATCGTTTTCTGTAGGCTAATATACACTATAGCGTATAAAATATATAATATATATAAAACTAGACAGGTATTTAAGTAAACAATAATACTGCCAGTCATGACATTGTCTATAACAAATGTAACACTCGAAATATAGAGGTCAAGTAGTTTGCATATTCAAATACAATTCAAATTAAATACAAAATACAGAGATAAAACATAAGCAAACAGTTTACAAAACGATATAAAACATTTTTTTTCCCGAAACAATATTGCAATATTGCTTCTCTAAAAGTACACCACAAGGTTTACACCTTGGCATCAGTAGTCAATCAATGGGAGTGGCTTCTTCACAGCTACACTTCCAGCAGCCAATTATGCGGCAGTATTTCCAACGTGTCCCGGCTCCATCGTAGTTGCAGCCAATGGGTCTTTTCGATGGTGTCAGCTGGCTTCAATCCTCTGATAGGCTGATGTTTGCCCTACAAGCCTGCAGCCCACCACACTGAAGACCACAGCAACAAAAATCTCTGTCAGTTATACTGTGTGTGTGTGTGGTACTAGGCCATTGCTACCAGGTCAATGAGGAGCCTACAGCAGTCGATCACTTTACGAAAGGAAAATATCTTATTGTCACCAGATTGTAGGAGTACAGCATTTTACTTTTACTTGAACGCTTACTACTTTATGAGTACTTTACTACTACGACACAAACTCCTGTTTTCTTGACTTAAGTACAGGATATGAGTGTATTATTTCCCGCCATACACAGAATAAATACTACATTTACTATCAGACGTTGAAGATATCTGAATGGAACCCTAACCATTATGTATACTTTGAACTGTCCAGTGCGCTAGGTAACCTTTACATATACTAGTAGTATATGTATACTGTATAGTACTAGTGTTTGTTTAAATACACATACTTAGACAGTCGCATGGTAACAATATGTCATACACACCTGACGGGGATGGTTGCCAGAACTGTGATGAAGCTGGAGAGGAGGAAGACGAAACCTGCCAACCAGTCCAGCGTGTACTGGTATATCTTGGTGTAGGCGGGGGTGTATGCCAAACTGGCAACCTTGAAGGAGAGCTGGAAACTAGTGAGGATGATGCCTGTGGGAGAGAGAGAGAGAGAGAGTGATGGAGATCAAGTATAACACAGAAATACAACTGGATTACACACACACACACACACACACACACACACACACACACACACACACACACACACACACACACACACACACACACACACACACACACACACACACACACACACACACACACACACACACACACACACACACACACACACACAGCCTACCATAGGAGGATCCTTTGACCTGCTGGGACAGCATGGAGCGAATGGTGGGCGTGGGGATCAGAGCAAACAGCATGAGAGAGCGAGCTGTGGGCGAGAGACATAGGGAATGCAGGGATTCAAACTCTCTCTCTCTCTCTCTTCTCTTGCTCTCTCTTTCAATTCATTTCAATTACACAGAAAATAACGTCACACGTTACCAAGGTAGAACATGTATGTTTCCGTGACGAAGGCCATGAAGTAGATCCCGGAGGAGAAGGACAGCATGCCGATGATGATGAGGGTGGCGTCACTGACCCAGCGGGACATGACCATCACACCCAGGAAGCTGGTGAGGAAGATCAGGAAGCCGGACGCATTCCCATAACCCACCTGGGCTCAGAGAGAGAGACAGAGAGAGAGAAAGAGATCGAGAATGAATCAAGCCTGTCCGTGTGCAACACAGTGGAAAGACTTTGTGTGTCATAGAGATGGAGTTACCTGATGCAAAGCAGTGTTCCCAAATGCAAAGCACTGGGGGAGTCTGGTTCACCTTTGACTTTACCGTATATAATGTGATAAATATACCTGCTTAAATACACCATATATTATGGAATAAATATTCCTGCTTGAATATACCGTATATTATGGAATAAATATTCCTGCTTGAACATAGGCCTACCATATATTATGTTATAAATATACCGTATATTATGTAATAAATATGCTTAAATATACCGTATATTGTGTAATAAATATACCTGCTTGGCATTCCAGTTGAGCGGTTCCTTCATCTGGAAGCTGACCAGGATCTCACCGGCGCCGGCGACCCCCACGTCGAAGAGGACGCCCCCCGCGAACAGCAGGCCGATGTTCACCATGTTGCGACGCAACATGTCCCGCGACTCCGCCTTCTCCTCCTCCCCGCTGCTCACGTGGTTGATGAGCTGGGTGGTCTCCTCCACCTCCTCCTCCTCCTGCACCTTGGCGTCGGAGGAGACCTGGACACACACACACACACACACGTTTAGGAAAAGCTATACATTTTATTGTGCGCCTTTCTAAAAGTCAAGTCAATCTGAGCTGGATATTATAGTGTTTGGGATGGACGAAATGATGTTAAAGGATGATGCAAATAGACGTGTTAAAAGGAAATATATTTGTCTACATAAAAATGTTTTCAATTGCACCTTTAATGCTTTCAGACGTCCTTCTACAAAGGAGTAAAGCAGAACTTCTATATGGTACTACTGTATACAGTTCTGCAAATACTGCATAACAGGAACATAGAATCATCTTTATTATTCACAAGTGTAAATGTAAAAGAGGAAAACGTGCTTATTGTCACGTCATGTGGTGGACGGTGACTGGCAGCAGACAGTAGAGACCAACAACACTCTGCCTTGAACGCGTCACTCAGTCGGAGTCAGGTTCGACCCGGCAAAACCAATATGTTGCCATGGCGACGCATCAGGGTCGGCTTAAAATGACGTCAGATTCATCCTCCGTGGGAATAGTTTGATGTAGTTATATGACGTTTATTACGTTTATTGCGTTTATTGTTAACACTCAGCGTCGTAAATGCTTCAGCTGCTGAATCATTGGGATTGTGAGTGTATCTTGAATTAATCAATTTATGAAAGGGAGAATGGATTGAGTTTTGAATTTTGATTTTGATGCAATTCAGTTCACTGAATTGCAGTTCAGTGAACTTAAGTTAAATGTCATTTACATGACATTTACAATTAGGGCAATTGGCAGACGCTTTTATCCAACGCGACTTACAATAAGAAACGTTTAAATCAATTATAACCTTTTGTTATAACATAAACGTTGCCGTTTACAGTGATGCAAAAATACTAAAGCATTTAAACTGAAATAAATAATATAATATGTGTGTATATACAGAACTAGTGTCCCTCCTCCTCCTCCTCTTCCTCACCTCCAGCAGGAAGACGGCGTAGAGCAGGCAGAGTCCGTAGAGCAGCAGGCTGGTCGCCACCAGCACCGTGCCCTGGCCCAGGTAGGAGTCGTACATCTGGAACAGGTGGCCGGACACCAGGCTGCCCACCAGCCCGGCCAGCCCGTACACCAGCTCCACCCTCATCATCACCATGGAGCGCCGGGGCCCCGCGGAGCCCAGCGACACGACGGTCATCACCGCGGCCCAGATGGCGCTGAAGCCGCCGCTGAAGCCGTGCAGCGTGACCCCGACCCACATGACCTGGATGGGCAGCCGGAGCACCACCACCAGCAGGAGCACCAGGCGCGACAGCATGTAGCCGACGAGCGGCGAGACGATCGGCGCCTTCCTCCAGCCGCGGTCGCCCAGCTTGGCCAAGATGATGGCGGGCACGATCGGCGTGAGCTTGGCGAGGAGGTTGTACGTCATGAAGAAGTCGGTCATGGCCTTCTGCCGGCTGTCCACGGTGGACGTGCTGTTCAGCCCGCCGTCCGTGGCGTTGGCGCAGCGCTCCTTCACCACCATCTGCAGCGCCGTGTCGAACAGCGCGCTGCCCAGCTGCTGGATGGCCACCAGCGGCTCGATGCGCCGACACACCGCCAACACAGTCTGCGCTGTGATGGTGGTGGTGGTTGTCCTGATCATGACTGACTTCCAACTGGTTTGACTTACCGACACGTCACCGTCCCGTCTCTCCGTCCCTCGCCTCGCTACCGTAACACCGGACTGACGGCGTGAGAGACACGTCTCTCACCGTCTCCACAACAAGTGGAACTGGATCGGCGTGTGTGTGTGTGTGTCCGTGTGTGTGTGTGCGTCCGTGTGTGTGTGTGTGTCCGTGTGTCTGTCCGCGGCGTTTCCTTGTTTGAGAAGCAGCCAATGAACAT
>PIJE02000399.1:65634-83134 GCA_002895965.2 Coryphaenoides rupestris | reverse complement strand
CCCGCCCCCCCAAAAAACTTTTGTACAATCATCCATAAAATCCTTCCCAATCCAGTCTGATTCGATCCATTCAATTTCAATCCAGTCTGATCAATTTGGCCCAGTCCAGTCCTTCTCAATCCAGCCCAGTCTAATCCGATCCACTTCAGTCCTGAAGGTAAAATGAGTCCCATGGTTAAAAGTCCAACCCTCCATCCCAACAGTCCATACAATACAACAAGCGCTCAAAAGTGACGGACTGCAGTGTGATTGGACCAGAGCTTTTGGTCTTTTCAAAGACCCCGCCCCCTGATTATTTTATACTGTTTGTCTAGGCTAGGCTTTAAGCTACAATCAGTTTTCTTAAATAGAGATATATTTAAAAATACGTGGCCAGCAGTTCATTCTAAATGTCAACACTTTGTTTTGGTATAGAAATCGTTTAAAAAAAGTTTTTTCTCGAGCATGTTTTATCAAACTTTATAGCTATCAAGGTCAACCAGCGAAACCGCAATCAAACACACAGCCCTTCCTCAATATGATGCAGGTAAAAACCACTCACACCTCAGCATCCAAGTTTAAATCCAAGTTTAAAAAATAAACCAAATCCCTAACCAAAACTTTTTACAGATACACACTTTTTACATCGCTGTGTGTTTCCTTTTGAATGTCTCACGCTTCGTAAGAATAGGAATAAGATTCGACGTGGTAGCTAAACTGAACGGTGTGGACATGCAGAGTTCTGCATTACTCCAGGTTGTCTATTATGGGACGGCAGAGGAGAGATGCAGTATCATGCAGTCAAACAGACTGGCTTGTAAAAATACACCCTGGTATCTGAGCTCCTCTGTTGGAGGGAGTTAAAGATTAACCTCACTGACTAGTCAGTATTTAACACAGTGAATCTTCGCTAAATTCCTTCGCTAGAGTCCTTTAATTTTAACATGAGCCCTTTGGAGAACATTTCTTGGTAAAAAAAACCCGACGTAGATTCAAGCTAATGTGTCAATTTTTCCGATTGTGTGTGTGTTGTCGTGTGATCATTTCATATTATTGACACCGGCGTCAAATCAAGCTGAATTTACTTATATATGCGAGGCTTAAGTTTGTTACAATACTTTTAGCAGTGCGTGTTGACGCAGACCAACAACAACGTTTCTCTTCTTCTAATTCCTGGTCTGAAGATCGGTTCCTCTTGTACACCTTCTCATGTGGGGTGATTCCAACCTCAAAGTCACGCAGTATAGTGTCAAATTAAATCAAGCAGGGAAATCGAAGACCAGTCTGAATGACTCATGGAAAAACCTCTGCAGGTTTAAAATTATTTGACAGACCAAATGTGTGAAAGGTGGGTTCAGTCTTGACAGAATCCAACAGATTTCCTCGTTATTACTTCCTCCCCCTCTTTTAAAGTTGACTGCATTTGACCAAAATCCACCTTCTTCTCCAGAAACATGTCATCCACACGTTACCTCCACTGGAAAGTCTGTCCCGTCCCCGTCACTTACACAAGCCAGCCTCCGCGCCCTCAGTCAATCAACCACTCAACCAATCACAAGCCGATTACATCATCGGGACAATGCCATTGGTCTAGATCATCATGTGATCATCAGAAAAGTACGAAGCATAATAAATACTGCTGGTTGTCCCTCTGACTCCTCTTGGTTGTACATCTTTCTCTTCATTGTTCTCTCCCCCAGCACCTCCTTCCTCTTCCTCCCCGAGCTGTGTTGGAGACGACTCTACTCCTCCTCCTCCTCCTCCTCTTCCTCCTCTTCTTCCTCTTCCTCTCCATCCTCGTTGGCATATATACCCGCCTCCCACTTCAGCGCCATGTTGCTCTTCCTCCGGGTGACGCGAGTGGCCTCCAGGACCTGCCAATCACAACCAAAGAACCAATCAGAAACAGTTACGCTGAGAAGGCGGCCCGTCGATGCGAGGTGCTGCATAGTGGGCGGAGCTTCATGTGTAGCCCCTCCCCTCATCGCATCTGGCCAATGGTGTTTAATGGCTACAGTTTTACCGCCAGGTGCGAGATTGATTAGTCATTACAAAGCCATTTAAAAATCTTTCCACTTGTGATATCACAAGTAGGAGTGTCCACCCAGATGTATGTAAACGGATAGATCATCAGGTGATCATCAGGTGATAGATACTGTACATGGCCCCGCCCACCAAACATGAAGCTCCGCCTTCGACTTTCAGCTCGCATGGAGGTCCAGCGGGTCTTAGCTACTGGTCACAGCAAGATACAGAGGTCCAGGAACACATCGAGGTCCACACGCTGTCATTCACCACATGCATTCTATCTCAAACACTTTGGGAGCGCTTCCTTTTGCATCTCTCTCTTCAGGCCTTTCTACAATAGGTTCTGGTCAAGTGGAACTCTGAACCACAAAAAACCATACGAATCAAGCGCACCCCAGCATTTGACATAAAAATAAAACTCAAACATTTTGAGGGGTAACGAAACCACCACATGCTTGGAGCTGAACACCGTTAGCTCCACCCCGATAAGATCAACCCGAACGTCCAATCAGACCACAACATGCACTGCATGTGAGAGGTTTGTCACAGGTATCAACACAAAGGAAGAGCTTTGGCTACTTGTGCTCTGCTTAAATCCATTATATTCAAATTAAGTGACATTACAATTACATTTCAATAAATTAAAAAAATCTAACAATTTCTTAGCTAAAAACTAGATATTTTTGGAGGAAATTTGAATCTTCAACCAAACATATTTTTGCTTTGTGTAAACGATAATGTGCTAGATAAACATGCTAAATGAAAATTAAATATAGTGTTTTAACTATAACTGTTACAACGTTAGATTCAGACCATATCCTGGTAGGACCATAGTGTAGTCGGGTCTCTCTCTGTCATATTCTGCACCAATTCCATAAATGTGTTCTTTCTTTCCTTTCAATATTTTCTTTCCTTTCAATACTTTCAATATTCAATAATTATGAAATATATGAAAAACAGACCATGTATATTCAAAGTAAAGTAACTGCAATGCACATGTACTAAGTTGAAGGGGGTGGTGGGGGGGAGGGGTCAAAGGTGAGGTCAAGCACATGCGGCACCAACACCACAAACGGCAGTGACACATTTCAACAGACCTGGGCCTTGACACAATCTATGACGACGATCTATGGCGCACTATGGTCCATGAGTCATGCTGGCCTTCTTCCGTTTATTACTACTTATTACTAACCCTGGCCTTTCCCTACAGGACGGCAGAAGGGGAATCAATTTGTTACCGATATAAGCAATCCTTCTGAGTGGTTCTGACCGCTGTTATCGTCACAATAATTAATTCACACAAGTGTATTGTGTATTTTGCTGATCCTCAGTATTGGGACCTGCCCCCCCCCCCACCATTATCTGAGTCACTTTTTTGCAAGCTAAGCCTTCGTCACAGACTTCTCCGTCTACTGTTAGTGGGAGGAGCGCCTTTTATACACACAAAAGTAGATCCAACCATAAGTTATTAACCTAGTTAACTTAGTTTTATTTATTATTTTTATTTGTATAGTTTTTCACAAAATGTATCTTACATTTCTGTGGCCTAGTGGTAGAGTGTCTGCCCAGAGACTGGGAGGTTGTGGGTTCAATCCCTGGCCGGGTCATACCAAAGACTATAAAAATGGGACCCATTGCCTCCCTGCTTGGTACTCAGCATCAAGGGTTGGAATTGGGGGGGGGGGTTAGATCACCAAAATGATTCCCGAGCGCGGCACCGCTGCTGCTCACCGCTCCCCTAGGGGATGGGTCAGATACGAAGAACAAATTTCACACACTCAGGTGTCTGACAATCAGTGGGACTTTAACATTTATTGTTATTCTATTTGGCTTATTATTCTATTGTTTTTATTCTTATGCTGTTGTTATTTTTCAGCAACCTCTGGCACAAGAATTTCCCTCGGGAGGAATAAAGTTCTATCTTTTCGTATCTCTTATCTTAATCCCTGAAGATGGAGTCAGGCATTCTGCAAACCAAAGCCAGTCTGCAAATCGGCGAGCCCTACAGCTGGTATGACCCAGTTTGCAGCCGGGACCCAGGTCTGTTGTTGTTGTTGTGTCTGTTCGCAGGTAAGGGGAGACACAGGTGTGTGCAGACAGGTGAAACAGGTACCTCGGTGGTCACATCATTAGCCAGCAACAAGCGGGCATACTGACCGACCAGCAGGGGAGAGAGGCAACAGTAAATACAGTCAATGTGTGACATCATCGAGCATGGATCCACCACAACAACAACAACAACAACAACAACAACAACATCAACAATGAGTGAGAGAGTGAGACAGTGCGTTTCATGTTGAATGGGTGAATGTATCTCGATGAACCTTGATGATGGAGGAACACATGTGTGTATGGTGGTGTACATATGGAAACAATGGAAAACAGTGTATATGGTACAACACAGGGTGGTGGTGGAGGTCAGGGTGTCTGCAGGTATCAAGAAGTAAATTTTAAGACTTTTTAAGACATTTTTAATGCCACCTAGAATGAAATTTAAGACCAAACTTGCAACAAAAATAAACATGAAAAGTGAAAGATACACTGTTCGCAACTGAGTATGTAATATTGCAAATGGAGTCTGCTGGCGTGTTTGTGCTTCTCACTTTGCATATGGGATTCTACCGCCCTGAATCCCATTGTACCAAGCTTGAAACATTTGCGACATATACTGCATCGGGCTTCGGAGACATTACCGGGCACGGGTTTTAACCATGTCGAGTATTCCCTTTTCTCAAGCCATTTATCGTTAAACTTGCATTTACCCATGAATCCGTTAGTTTGCTAGCTTGGCTATTACATAGAACTTAGATTGTTACCTCCCTTGACTGAATCCGAAGCAGAAATTTAGCAGAAAGTCATCTTGTCAGAATCGCTCCTACTGACAGTAGCCTACTACTGTGGAACAGTTTAGGTTGCTTGGTAAAAGTAGAAGCACCCGCGAACTCTCGCGAAACTCAATCACACCGTATAGTCAGATTGGGAACACATCGCCTCCAAAAATATTTAAGACCTTTCAAAAACGAATTTAATACAATTTAATTCATTTTAAGGCCTTTTTTTTTATAAATATGAATTTAAGACTATTTAAGACTTTTTAATGACCCGCGGACACCCTGGGAGGTAGGTGGTGTTGGTCCAGGCAGGTCTGGAGGCCCAGAACTCCACCACACACACAACACACACACACACCACATATTGTCATCGCCATGTTCAAGATTAAAGACTCAAGAAGTTGTCACATACACATACAGGATGTGCAGCTAATTAAATGAGAGGAGTCAGAGGCTCATCAAGAGTCAATAGGTCTTTCTCTGTTCCCTGTCTTCAAAACATTCGAAGGATCAAATAAACCTTTGATCCTTCGAATGAAAATGTATGAAAGAAACGCTTCTGTAAAAATGGTCCCCGACTCCACAGTTTGTCAACCTCTGGAGTTCAGTGAGTGTGAAGGCGCGTCCCAAATGTGGGGTGGTGGTGGTGGTGCGTCGGGGGGTTCACCGTCCATGCTCCGGGGCTTCAGAGAGGGGCATCTGTCCCTCTGTGAGAAGTGAAACCATTTGGCCAGCAGCAACAGTTCACCAGAGAAGTGAAACCGTGGCCAGAGAACAGCCCCGACTGCATCACCACTTCTGGTTTTGCGAGTGTGACAACAGTTAATAAACCACGACGCACAAACATTGTATTTCAGTGCGGGGGGGGGGGCATTAGAGTTGGCAAAACAGTGTATTCTTTACTTTCACACTGACTTCATGGTTGGGGCTGGCACTAAAGGGGAGGAACCAAACTGTTCTTTCTATTGCTATTCCCGTAATAAGGCTAGTAGTAGGCTAGTAATTGGCCTTGTGAAAACATCCAGATATAAGTTTGGAGATTCGCACATTCAAACACATAGCTCTCTATCACAGCAACACCTAACAAATGATTTTGACAGCCAAATAGAATCAATTCAATATTCATAGTGACTAACATGTCTGATTATTCAAACACCAACATTTGCTCTCATCAACGCCCTCATGAATAATATACAATAGACTGAATGAAAGAATGAAACTAATGCGCAATGTGAAATCAGCAATCTCCTGCGACCCCCATATGCATATAAGTCGACCCCAAGTGGTACCCGAGCCACATGTTGGGGACCACTCTTGTTGTCTCTGTTTGTGAAACAGTGTTGACAGTACTCACACTATTGTCCTCCAGCTTCTCCCGACGCTTCACCTTGTGGGACTCGTAGTCCTCCATCAGTGTCTGCATGTAGTTCTTGGGGCGCCCTCCAGAGTCCTCGCTGCCCGCATCTGACAGCGCTCCCTCCGACGGGGACGGGGAGACGGGCGGCGCGGGGCGGACCTTCTCGATCTTCCCTGTAGGACACCCAGAGGTTCAGAGGTCACTCAGGGTCACACACCACTCATCGGGAAGTAGGACCATGTCTCACGTAGGCCGATAGGAACAACAGGCAGAACTATTATAAGTGTTATTGTTGAATCACTTTGTGACTGTTTGCTTCCTGTCCTATTGTGCAGCTAATCACTCTAAACCCACTTCCTCTAATGGAAGACTAACCCTGTGTTCTGCTTCACACAGCTCACAGCTCTGCACTACATCCGGTTGTTTTCAGGCACTTGGTCATGCATGTGCCTCTGTAGATCAAAGCTTGACAAAGTAATTGAGGAAGTCACTAATTGAGGAATTGACTAATTGAGGAACTCACTAATTGCGGAATTGATTCATTGACAAACTGACTAGTGATAAGCTCCACCCACCAGGTGCGGTCCTGGCGGTCAGGGTGAGTCTTGTGGGCAGACTGTTGCTCTTCATCTTGTCGGCGGGGGGCACGGCGCCGGGCCAGGTGCTGTGCGCCTTTGCGGGGGCCTGACCAACCCGGGCGGGTGCGGACGGGTGGGGGTGGTGGTGGTTGCCTTGGAGACCGCCAGCCGCCGCCGCAGCCGCCACCCGCTTGGTGTCCCGCTGCTTCTTGAGGTCCTCCTCCCGCTGCTGTGCGGCGCGGATCTCCTCCTCGATCATGGAGAGCGTGCGCTGCTTGCGGGAGCGCAGGCGGAAGGGCCCGGGGGGGGCGGGGCCGGAGAGCTCTGGGGCGGCGGGGGCCGTGCTGCGCAGCTCCGCCGCCTCCGAGTACTTCGTGAAGTAGCTGAACTCGGGCTTGTCGGCCGGGGGCGGGGAGGGGGGCCGGTACACCGCGGGGGGTCTGGGGGCCACGGCGACCACGGGGGCCGAGGCGGGGGGCTCCGGGGCCGGGGTGGAGGCGGCCAGGGCCCGGGCGTAGGAGGACTGGACCTTGATGCGGGGACCTCCCCTGGGCCTCTGAGGAGGGGAGGGGGTGGTGTGCTGCTGCACCTCCTCCTGCTGTTGCTGCTGCTGCTGCTGCTGCTGCTGCTGTGGTGGCACGGGGGACTCCCAGGGAGAAGGAGCGCTGGGCTGGGGAGGAGGAGAACGTGCAGGAGAGGAGGAGGAGGAGGGGGAGGAGGAGGAGGAGGGGGGGAGTACTGGGAGAGGGTTCAGGGAGGGGGTCAAAGGGGAGGAGAAGGAGGAGGATGAGGAGGGGGGTAGAGAGGCGGGGCTTCCGGACACAGGGGAAAGCCGGGCGGAGCTGGACAGAGCGTGAGGGGAGGAGGACGAGGACGAGGAGGAGCAGGAGGAGGGACGGTGGAGGGAGGACTGCCAGTCGTCCCCGTTCTGCTCAGCCAGGGCGTGGTGGATGGCACTCTGCACCAGCAGCCCGGCGTGGAACTCCAGCTCGTCCTCCGACGGGCTCCCCTGGGCGACGGGAGGGGAGATGGGGGTGAGGGGCAGCGAGGCCCCGCTGTCCGACACGTTGTCCAGGCTGAGGGCCGTGGTGTCCTGGGAGCGCAGGGACAGCTCGTCCAGGCCCGAGTCCGACTCCTCGGCGTGGAAGAGCAGCACCTGCTGGGGCGTGCCCCCCCGCCCTCCCACCGACCCCACGTCCTGCGCCTCCTCGTCGTTCAGCACCGTCATCACCGCCCGCGCGCACGTGAACTCCCCTCCGATGCCCTCGTCCGGGGGCTCCGCCACGCCGTGGGTCTTGGCGGGGGTCTTAGAGAAGGGTTTGGCCGAGTAGATCTGGGGTGCTATGTCTCGCCTGCTCGCGGCGCCGCCCCCCTGGAGGAACTGCTTCCTGGCGGACAGGAAGTTGATCTGCTCCTCCACGATGTCCTCCTTGCGGTTTAAGTCCGGGTCAAAGGTCACGACAGTCGGGGGGCCTGAGACCTGGGGCTGAGCAGAGGGAGGAGGAAGATGATGATGAAGAGGAGGAGGAAGATGACAATGGTTGAGTGACTTCAGTAAAATCAAAATGAGAACACATTCTGCTGATAATATTCACCTAGGAACCTTTGGATAGTGTGAGGCAAACCCTTACCCTCATGGGCTCTCTCACATTAGGGACCTGAATCCACGGGTATGATTCACGCGCCAATCTCATCCTCTGAACCGCATGGCCATAGCTCATAAAGTAGGAAGGCAGGCGGGAGGGTCGCTATTGACATCGTCTCCAGAATATCCATAATAGTAGGGATAGTGTGAAGGTCGACGCCATTATGTGGGTTTGGATCTTGTGATTGCTTTTTCTGTACTCTTTCTGGTACAGAAAAACCGTGCTAATGCGGAAGCTGAGCACAGACAGGGTGGACGGGGGTGAGGGAATCGTACAGAGGCACAAGGTAACCCTAGCCACTGTGAAAACACCCTACGAGCTGAAAACCTGTTCTACAAGAAAGACAAGCTTACATTCATAATGGTTACACCAGCCATTAACACACAACCACAATCGCGGGAGCGTTAGCATGCTAGCATTCACCAGCTGCTCTGTCATCATTCTACAACTCCAAAAAAAAACTGGATTATTCAACTTCAACTGCCTGTGCCCTTTGGCGGACCCCTACTAATTGCTACACTGGCGCCTCATGTGGGGCCTCTCAATCAAGCAGAAGGACACAGGTAGTTGAAGTTGAACAGTCTGGTTTATTGCACAGTTTGTACTGTAGTTGTAGAATGAACACAGGCATTTAGCCCCTGAAAGCCCCGGATTATCAGCGTGACTGGCGCCAGGTGAGTCATCATAAACCAGCCACCAACCACACCCCCCCCCCACCCTCGTCAGTCAACTTTTGTTCCCAACCTTGTCTGTCTCTCATGTCTGTGATAGGAAGCACGTCAGCTCAAGGATTCTGGGAATGTCTAGTATGAGAGTATGCCGTGCCACATGTAGTAGAGCTGGTTCTGTGTGATATGATGTGTTCAGGAGAATGTAATGTGAGATCTAGTATGACGTTATGATGTGTTTAAAAGGTCATGTTATATCTAGTATGACTTTATGATAGTCTATTCCATAGACAGTACACATGACACTAACGCACAGCCCACACCCGTTCCATATTCTGAAAAATCTTTTTGTATTGTAAATATCTCATCATTCTGTATTGTAAATATCCCATCATTCAGAAATCATTCTGTATTGTATATACCATTCATACTATTCTACTTTATTTTATATTTATGCCTCTATTTATGCGTCGTTTTTGCACAACTTGCTTTTTAATGCTTTTTAACTCTTATCTATTATACTGTCTGTATGCACCAACAACCACAGCAAATTCCTCGTATGTGAAAACTACTTGGCGAATAAAGCAATTCTGATTCTGATTCTGATTCTGATGATGTGTGTTTGTGTGGGTCATGTTACGGGCCATATTACAGGTGAGAATATAATCCTTCTGCATTACAATGCATTCATTGAAGTTACAAAAGGGGATGTGTGGTAATGGTTTGTTATTAGTTGTATGAGTTACGCTCAGTGAAGGAAGGGAGAGACAAATTTGGCCCTGAACTGCCCTCTATCTGCCAGAGAGAGAAGGTGCAAGTGTTTGATTGCATTGGTTTGTTAGGAATCTGGGGTGCCTAGCTTCAGTTAGCAGCGAGCTTCAGTTAGCGGCATTAGCTAATAGCTTCATTTAGTGGTGTTAGCGATGAGCTTCAGTTAGAAGTTTGCTTCAGTCAGAAGCATTAGCTGCTAGCTTCAAGGTCAACATTTTTCCAACTCTTCAACATTTTTCCAACGATTCTAACTGACTGTACAGGTAATGCCTGTGCATTGGCTCAAAATGTGTGTGTGTGTGTGTGTGTGTGTGCATGCGTGCGTGTGTTAGTACCTGTGTGTATATGCAGGTGTGTGTCTGTTTCTCTTTCCTCTCCTGGTACTTCCTGTGGGACTCCAGCTGTTCTGGATCCAGCTGCTCCTCCAATGGGAGCTGCAATCAATCAATCAATCAATCAATCAATCAATCAATCAATCAATCATCATTACTCAATTTAGCAACGAGCCAAAGTAACAAATTAATTAATGAATAAATCAATACGCCAAATCGGTCAATTGATTTAGAATGATTTAGAATGAATTCATCAATGCATGGTGTTAATGTGTGACAACATGAATGGCTGGGTAATGGACCCCCTGGGCTTACCTCCTGAGGAGGGTTCCACCAGCGCTGGGCGATCCCTGGGTTCTTCTTCACGGCCTGGCCTCGAATCAGCTCCTGACGCTCCCGCTCCAGCTCCTGCACCTGGAGCAGGAGGAGGAGAGGAGCAGGAGATGGACGAGGAGGAGGACAAGGAGGACGGGGAGGACAGAAGGAGGCAGAGGAGAGGAGGAATAGTAGGAGGAGAGAGGGAGGAAAGAGGAGGAGCAATAGAATGAGGAGGAGGAGAGAAGTTGGAGGAGCATGAGGAGGAAAGGAGGAGGAGAAGGAGCCGGAGGAGGAGGAAGGAGTGGTGATGAGGAAAAAAGAGAAGAAGAGGAATGAGGAGATAAAGAATAAATAAAGAAGAGAGAATAGGAGAGAGGAGGCAGACAGGAGACGGATATGAATGAGTGTAACTGGAACTGGAACTGTTATCCTGGTTCATTTCCTACCTGACAGATCGCACTTATCAGGTCACATGGAATGGCTCCCTGTCCAGACCCTGCACCCTTGAGTACTCCAAGGCTCAGTACTGAGACCCCTTCTGTTTTCTTTATACATTAGATCTCTCGGCTCTGTAATCACATCCCACGGCTTCTCCTACCACTGCTATGCTGATGACACCCAACTGTTTCTTTCCTTCCCCCCCTCAGACACCCACATCGCAACACGCATCTCAAAATGCCTGGCCGACATCAGCAGATGGACGACCGCCAACCACCTGAAGCTCAACCTCGACAAGACTGAGCTTCTCTTCATACCGGGTAAAGACTGCCCTCAGATGGACCTACTTGTCACCATCGAGGACATCGAAGTCTCCCCTGCACCCACGGCAAGGAACCTTGGCGTGGTGCTGGATGACCGGCTGTCCTGCAACGCCAACATTACCTCTGTGGCCCGATCTTGTAGAATTGCTCTCTACAACATCCGCAAGATCCGGCCCTTCCTCACACGTGAAGCAGCGCAGATCCTGGTCCAAGCGCTCGTTATCACTCGTCTCGACTACTGCAACTCTCTCCTGGCTGGACTCCCCGCCTCAACAATCAAGCCCTTACAACGCATCCAGAACGCAGCAGCACGCCTCGTGTTCAACCTACCTAAATTCTCCCATGTAACCCCCCTCTTCCACAACCTCCACTGGCTCCCGGTAATCGCTCGCATTCGATTCAAGACACTGGTACTGACTTTCATGGCTGTCACGGAACCACCCCTACCTACCTCCAAACATTAGTCCGACCCTACACCCCAGCCCGAGCACTCCGCTCAGCAACTTCTGCCAAACTGGTACTGCCTTCACTAAAAACAGCCAAACATCACACTTCCAAGTCCCAACTCTTCACGGTTCTGGCTCCGCCAGTGGTGGAATGAGCTCCCGGCTCATGTCAGGACGGCCGAGTCGCTCACCAGCTTCCCCAAGAGACTCAAGACCCACCTGTTCAGAGTTCACCTGGACTCTACATAACCCCCCTCCTTAACAAGAGACTCAAGACCCACCTGTTCAGAGTTCACCTGGACTCTACATAACCCCCCTCCTTAACAAGAGACTCAAGACCCACCTGTTCAGAGTTCACCTGGACTCTACATAACCCCCCTCCTTAACAAGAGACTCAAGACCCACCTGTTCAGAGTTCACCTGGACTCTACATAACCCCCCCTAGCACTAACCTGCGTGTTTATACGTCTTAACACTTATTAATGGCACTTAGCATTGTTGTTCGTTCTCAGATGTTGTATCATGCTTAGAATTGCACGCCTGCCCAGCTACTTATGCAGGCAACTTGGCAATTATGAAACTCGTTCTATTCGTCTCGTAAATATGAATGCTTGAAAACAGCTCTATTCTTATCTTCAGGTACCACAGTGATATATTGCTGCCTCTCCTTCAACAAATGTACTCTTTGTAAGTCGCTTTGGATAAAAGCGTCTGCCAAATGCCCTAAATGTAAATGTAAATGTAAGTGTAAGGGTGGAGTTATAGTATAACTAATTTATATTGTAATTTCAGGCCATTTTGTCTGTGGACCTTAACTGACACAGCGAAAGTCTCTCACCTCCTCAGAGGGCCGTCTCCTCCTCACCCGCACCTCCTGCTGCTCCTCCCCGGGGGTGAAGAGTTTGGCCGGCCTCCTCTCCTCCTGGAACGCCCTCAGCTCGAAGCGCGCCCCCCCGCGCCCTGGCTCCTCCCCCGCCGAATGCCCATTGGTGCGCGCGACACTCTCCTCCTGGTAGACGAAGGTGGTTTGGCTCCTCCCCTCAACCGTGACCACGGGGGATTGGCTGATGGAGGAGGGGGAGGTGTGGACCGACGAGGCGGCGGTGCCATCGATGCTGATTGGCTGTTGGCTGCTGTGCGGTGAAGGGGAGGAGTTTCCGTTGGTGGGCGGGTCAGAGGCGTCGTCTAGAACCTGGTCCAGGTAGCGGATCTCCTGAACACGTGAACAGAAACCGTTAACACACACATGTGCGCACACACACAGTTAATACTAGCATAACATATATAACAGTTAAAGGCCAAATGATACTAAACCAAACTAAACTGAAGTAAGTAAGTAAAGTGGTGTGTGTCTGCTCACCTGAACCACCTCTCCATCTTGGCTCTCCAGTTGCCTGAAGGCTGTGTCGCTGGCGCTGCCGAGGCGGCCATGTTGGACCTGCTGGCTCTGCAGCTCCATGGTTTCCGGCGCGTCGCTAATAACACTGACCACCTCCTGGAACGTGACGCTCTTCAAGGCTCGCTCTCTCGGCGCTGGCTCACTGGCATCCTCGCACGGCCGCAACACTTTCTGTGGAAACACACACACAATAATGAAGATCCCAGAGAGAGAGAGACAGAGATTTGTATATTTGTACCAAATGCAGTGGTGATCCATCAAATCTAATTGTAAAAAGTATATATAAATGCTTTACAAGTCCTATAAACTCTATGCAGGTCACAAGATGGCTGTGAATAGCCTATATTTAGCTCGACCTGAACTGACTCACTCACACACACACACACACACACACACACACACACACACACACACACACACACACACACACACACACACACACACACACACACACACACACACACACACACACACACACACACACACACACACACACAGGTCTTTGCTACTGGTGACAGGCAGCCCTCCAGCACACCAACACGAGCAGCATGTTGCTTCATTATCTACCACTGTGGGGCGCTAGTGTACAAGATAATGCCACGTCCGTGAAAAGTAACAGTATATTGTATGTGGTTAGATAAATTCCTGCAGCACATAACTTCATTGTTGATGTTGTCAATGTTGATCAAATGCTTCGATTGCTATCAGCCTCAACCAAAACTCTTAAAAAAATGTCAACAATGATTTTTTTTATCGAATTACAGAAATTCCTGCTTTTTGACCGCCAGGAAAATAACAAACACCAGAAAAGAACACCTCAAACAAGACAACGATTCCCACCCTTCATGGCCACAAATGCAGCCTCTCACGCCGCAGTCTTCGGCCCGGCCTCCGGTTGGAAACAGCAAGACATGCAGTGTGGGGTTAAAGGACCTCATTAGGCAGGGGCAGGCGTGAGTGTCGGGGTCGGTGTATGAGCAGTGTGTGTGTCGTGTCAAGGTGCAGGGTCTTTGTGCCACACGGTGAAAGGTAATGCAACATAGCGCCGCCGGTGGTCCAGTATTTGCTGACGCTTTGCCTTGTGTTTGCAGTTCACCGGTAAAATGGACTCCCTGCATTCTCTGCATTCTGGCCTCACTGTGCACGTGGGGGGCGCTGAAAGACCCAGTTCGGTGATGGGTGTGTGTGTGTGTGTGTGTGTGTTTGTACATGTGGGCCTCGACTTATTGGTAGGTACTAGTTCTCTCCCTATCTCTCTCTTTCTATTTCACTCTCTCTCTCTGTATCTCTCTCTCTCTTTCTCAATCTCTGTCTTTGCTGCACTCCTTGGCTAAGTCTCTTGTCCAAATTCTTTCTTTTCTCTCTTTCCCCCTATCTCTCTCTCTCTTTCTCTCGCTGTACTTCTAGGCCGTCACATGGTCACATGACTAAGCTCTAACCTAAATAAGCCTTCTCTTCTCCACTCATCCATCACACGCTCTCTACTTCTGTTTTTCTGTGTTCCACCTCTCTCTCTCTCTCTCTCTCTCTCTCTCTCTCTCTCTCTCTCTCTCTCTCTCTTCTAATAAACCATTATGTACTCCAGGCATTTTTAGTCACCAGTCACCCTGCTCTGACAATGCACACACAGACACACACAGACACACAGACACACACACAGACAGATAGGCAGACAGGCAGATAGACAGACAGACAGACAGACAAGCACACAGACACACACACACACACACACACATTTCAGTCACCCAAATCCAGAGATAGTCTAGACATCAAATGTAATACTAGGGCTGAACTATATTGCAGCAAATCACATTGTGGTCATTGTGACGATGATTCACCGTGACTGGGAATTTGGGAGAAGTCATTTTTGCATTACAAATTGTATTTTCACTGGAAAACTACTCTCATCTTTGGTGGGGTCTGTACCAAACAAACATGCATCTGGTGGGGTCTGTACCATCTGGCCATCTCTGCAACTACAGTACTTCATATATAAAGTATATATATATTTTTTTTATAAATGTATATTGACACATTTTACCTACAAATTATCTACAAATTGCAGCTTCTGCTATTGCTATTCTGGATATTGCACTTGGCCATATTGTGATTTCGATAATATTTTGATGAATTGTTCAGCCCTAACAGTTACTGTCTCAAAGGGCTTCACATTGTATGACGCCCCCTAACCGGAACCCAGTGGTTTCTACTGTGTAGCTCTGACCCGCCTGTCGTGTTCTACTGGGTTCTACTCTAGCAGCTCTAGTGTCTGCAAGCACACGGCCTACTTGACTGCGCCCGCAGGCCAACACTGTTACGATATTACTGACCATGTGAGGCCCACGCAGAGCTGAGATAGGACCCCCGCACACACACGCGTGCACACGCACACATACACACACACAGACAGACACACACATGCACACACACAGACGCACATACACACACAATGATAAACCAATCATCACAAACATGACTACATACAGTACATATAAATAGATAGTCTGTCACCCTGTATCTGTGTGTGTGTGTGTGTGTGTGTGTGTGTGCGCATGCATGTGTGTGTGCTTGCTTGTGTCCAGGTTGGTGTAAGTGTATATATAGTGTGTCTGTCTGCATATGATGGTGTATTTTTTAAAATGTGCGTATGTGTGTGTGTGTTTGTATGTGCATATGTGTGTAGGTGCATGCACGGTGGCGTGATGGAGGATATCCTGTTACTTCCTGAGGAAAACACTCCGACAGGAATGTCTCATGCAGTGTTCACTGAACTTGAGTGCACACACACACACACACACACACACACACGGGCGTGTCTATCGTCTAGCTGCGCACCCATAAAAGCATTTATGTTCATATTAATTTGAGGAAAGATTTATCTCCCTGAAATAACATCCCAATGTTTTTCTGTCTGTGTGTTTATGTGTAATGTGTGTGTGTAATCTGTGTGCGTGTGTGTTTACGTCTAATATGTGTGTGTGTGTGTGTGTGTGTGTGTGTGTGTGTGTGTGCCAAGGTGTAATGTGTGTTTATGTGTAATGTGTGTCTGTGTGTATCTGTGTGTGTTTATGGAATGTGCATGTGTGTGTCTGTGTGTGTTCATGTACATTGTGTTTGTGTGTGTCTGTGTGTGTGTGTGTGTGTGTGTGTGTGTGTGTGTGTGTGTGTGTGTGTGTGTCCCCCATTGAGCTCAACATTCCAGGCATAACAATCTCTCCTGAAGACCTCTATGGGTGATGATGAATATAGTATGGCATGTGTGTGTGTCTGTGTGTTTTCTGTGTGTGTGTGTGTGTGTTTATGGTCTTTATTAGTGCCCATGTGCTTATTTATTAGTTTATTTGTCAGGGACAATGTCAAATGTCATTATTGCTTGTTACTATAAAATGTGACAATAACTTGAAGATACAGATGTGTTGCTATATCTAGGATTTCTAACTGAGGCTAATCTGTGACCTGTGTGTCTCTCTTCCACTTCAAAATGGTCATATAATAGCATCATTACTTGTGTTTGGACCGGAGAACATCAATTAAACCAAATCAGAGTGTGGGCGTGTGTTGTGTGTGTGTGAGTTTATGTGCAAAATGTTGGGCCTGTGACTCATGGGGACCACGTGTCTCCAGGGGAAATTACCATGGCAGAGACCGTTTGGTCCCCGCAAGGACGAGCGTGAATGAGATCACATGGGATTAGTCTCAGCTGCAGTGTAAAACTGTGTGTTTGTGTTGTGAGGGTGTGTGAGGGTGTGTGTGTGTGTGTGTGTGTGTGTGTGGTGTGTGTGTGTGTGTGTGTGCGTGCGTGTGTGTGTGTGTAAACGGGGCTAAGCGAAAGAGAAAGTGAGTTAGGCGCTGTCTGAATGCTGTCTCTTTCTGTTCCTCTTTCACATCTGGGAAAAAAACATAACTGACTTTACTTGACCTGGTACTCACACACACACACACAAGGCTCGCGCGCAACCACCACACACACACACACACATGGCAATTTGACAGTCAATTTGTTTTTCCTGGTGGAACAGAGTGCCTAGCTGACAGAACACACCCACTTGGTGGACCAACGGAGCACATTGCATTCCCTATGATGCCTATTTAACACCTCTCTGTCACACACACACACACACACACACACACACACACACACACACACACACACACACACACACACACACACACACAGTTTCTCGAGTGTTTGTCAAAGCACTCGCATGAAGTTCACGTTCGATGTAATATGAAATAACAAAGATAGATGGAGCTCATATCAGAGTTTACAATTTTCCTTGAAGTAATTACGACACTGTACCTTAAAAGTATATATATATATATATACTGATATACTTTGTTCATTCTCTCCTATTCGCTTGAAACTTTTCTTTATGCTCATAGTGT
>PIJE02000399.1:42500-61782 GCA_002895965.2 Coryphaenoides rupestris | reverse complement strand
CCCATCACCCTCTGATCTCACAATAAACACGTCGTCTTGCTGTGTTTGTTTGAAGACCTGGTGGTTTCCCACCACAAACACTTTCCCAGAATCCCCGGTGAAACAAGCAGACAGAATGTGTTCAACTCATGTATCATACCAATCTACAGTACGTATCTTCCATGACTGGAAGCACTTGAACTACATTAGACTACTACAGCCCCTGTATCCTGGCAGCTCTATCCATCTATCTAATCCTCTTATCGGATACCTGAATGCTTTCTCTTTAAATGTGAGTTCTGGAGAACTAACTGGGTGGGGTTGGGTTGTGTGTGTGTGTGTGTGTGTGTGTGTGTGTGTGTGTGTGTGTGTGTGTGTGTGTGGTGTGTGTGTGTGTGTGTGTTGTGTGTGTGTGTGTGTGTGTGTGTGTGTGTGTGTGTGCCAGACGGGTTGTAAACTTTGGCTGGATCGAGAAGAGAGGGATGCGGAGGACAAGATAGGAGGTGGGGAGAAAGAGTGAGGAGGAGGGGAGAAGGGGAGATGGGGGCAGGGAGGAGGAGAATGGTTATCTCTGAAGGAGGAGAAGGGGGAGGGGGTGTCGTTTGAGAAGGTCAGAGGTCAGGATATTTAAGTAGGGACCATTGTGGAGGGGAGGGGGAGAGGAGGTGTTGAGAGAGGCAAGGAGGGGAGAGGGAGAGGAGAGAGTTAAGAGAGGAGGAGGAGGAGAGAGAGCGAGAGAGAGAGTTGGAGGAAGAGGAGGAGGATGAGGGAGGGAGGAGAGGGAATCCTGAGATGTCATGGAATGTGCGGTATGTCGAAGCCCGTGGCGGGAAATACTCATATCCTGTACTTAAGTCAAGAAAACATGAGTTTGTGTTGTAGTAGAAAAGTTGTGAAGTAGTCCTAAAGTAGTAAGCGTTCAAGTAACGCAAATAACGCTTGAAAGAACGTCTGTACTCCTACAGTGACTGGTGACGTCTAATGTCCAGTGTGTGTGTGTGTGTGTGTGTGTGTGTGTGTGTGTGTGTGTGTGTGTGCATGTGTGTGTGAGAGAGACGTTAAGTATGTCAGTTCATCTGTGTATTTTATTAGTGATCGACTGCTGTAGGCTCCTCATTATTGACCTGATAGCACTGCCCTAGTACACACCACACACACACACACACACACACACACACACACACACACACACACACACACACACACACACACACACACACACACACACACACACACACACACACACACACACACACACAGATAAAATCTTGTCTTGTTTGTCCAAAAAAGTCTATTCTTTCATCTCACAGTTTCTCTGTCCTCTTTATTCACTTTTCGTTCTGTCTACCGTCTCCATCCCATGTCCATCATGGTTGGTTAGTGTCTCACTAGGAGTGGCTAGGATTAGGTCAGATAGTTGGTGTGTGTGTGTGTGTGTGTGTGTGTGTCTCACTGTGTGGAGGTTTTGTCAGCTTTCAGGGTGCCTGCTTCGGTGGAAACTAGATGGCTCAACACACACACAGCAACACACACACACACACACTGTGACACATACACACACACTGACACATACACACTGTGACACACACACACCCACACACTTTCCTGCTACAGAGATCGTAGTTCTTATTTGGCCTGATACTCTGCTCTGTCATCGCCACCTCATCTCTCTCTCCTTCTCCTCCGTCCCCGTCTCTCTCTCCCCCCCTCCTCTCTCCCCTCTCCCCATTCCCCCATATTCTTCATCTACCTGTCGAGATTCAACACTCAAATGGCTTTACTGGCATGCAGAACCTCCATTTACAGTCAAATAGGATGACTGTCTCTCCTTTCCTTGTTCCTCCTCCTCCACAGTCTCCCTCTCTCTCTCTGTCTTTCTATCTCTCTTCATGTCTCTCTCCCTCTACCTGTTTGTCTCTCAGCCTGCCTGTCTGTCTCTCCCTCTACCTGAATGTGGACGAAGAATGTGAATTCAAAGTTTCTTTGGTATGGGGAAATACAGTAGGTCAAAAGAAATATGAAGGAGGAGAGAGAAACATAGATAAGATTGATTGGCACAGAGAGAGAGATTAAGAGAGAGAGAACAAGAGAGAGAGAGTGAGACAGAGAGAGAGTGAGACAGAGAGAGAGAGAGAGTCTGAAAGGCGTGAGCTCAAAGTAAAAAAAGGGTGGATGAATTTTGGTAGCTGCATGTGTGTGTGTGTGGAGGGTGGGGGGGCTGGGCGGTATGCGTAGGTGTATGCGCTTGGTAATGTCCACACGTGCGCGGGTGTTGGCCTCAGCATGCAGAGGCGCCACACACACAGACGGGGTCTTTGTGCACGTAGATTTGCGCGCACGCACACACACACACACACACACACACACACACACACACACACATGCACACACACAGTCCATGACATCACAGCATGCTAGGAAGGGAAGGGCTTTGTGAACCAGAGGAAAGAGAGGGAGGGGGGAGGAGGAGAAGGGGGGTGGGAGGAGGAGAAAGGAGGCACAGGAAAAGGTTTGGTCCAGCACAAGTCGGGCACTTCTTGGAAACCGAGCGAGTCCCCACAACGGCGACCACTCACACCCTCAAGACCCAGGACTCACTGAGGCGCTAGGAAACCCGAACAGACCGCTAACAGACCAGTGTGGAGTGTGGGGGATTGAACACAGATGAATGGGACTTTCCAAGCACTGGAGTTAGCCTGTCCATAGAGACCCCCCCACCGCCCACATAAAAGGACCCTCAAGTTCCTCTGAGGACTTTTGAGAGAGAGAGAGACAGGCAGAGACAGAGGAGAGAGAGAGAGAGAGAACAGTGGGTGAGTACACAGAGCACACACCACTGGAGGATTGTGGGAAAAATTATGTTTTCAAAGATATTAGAAGCCGTTTGGGCTCATGGGCGGAGAAGTTGTCAGAAGTCATTGGATTTAACACGTACCTTGTAGTCTGTTTGTTCATCAGTGTTCAGGTCAGCTCTGCGGGACACCTATACACACACACACACACACACACGCACGCGCGCATGATATAAACTGTCTTTGTGAGGCCCCTGCGCCACTAGGTCTGTGTTACAAGGCGGTCCGTCTGCCTCTATATCAGCCTCCGAGAAGTTGCCTGTGCCTCTGGTATGTGTCTGCCAGTGTTTGCGTCACTCGGTGGAATTAGTCAGCCCGCTTTGTGGCCAAAATGAAACCTTTTGAGGGTCTGCGAAGAGTCAAGACGCGCGTGTGCTGTGCCTTTCATGGCTCGCTGGGAGGGCTGTGTCTTCAACAACACGCCGGAGAAGTGCTTTTTCATAGTTTCCTGTTCCAGTTTTTTCATTTCAAACTTGCGAACACAGAACACTGACTACAGTGTTTACATTGGGTCTTTAACACACTGGAAGAAACTGATTAGATTATATTTTCTGTTACTTGCAGGTAAATACATACATGTGTTATTTACTGTGTTAATAAAGGCCTTCCTACGGTAAGGGCTGAACAGAATGAGAATTGAACACGTTAATTAGAAACTAACTTATATGCAACTTATCCACATTTCAGTTATAAAACATCTCTTATGCATTACACCTCAAGCGTTCGCCCGACCAACGTTAAAACATCATATTTTCAGATCCAAATTATTATTTGTTGCAGAGAGACAGCGTATGAGCACGGAACGCATCAAACAAAACTGTAATAATAATAATAATAATAATAATAATAAAAAGGAATATGCTGGCTTTACATCTCTGAAATGAACACATTTTAGCTTGTGCACATCATTTAACACCATTATAGGTTTTTTGCCAGAAAGGCATCATATCTTTCGCAATGAAGTACGATCCTGCATTATTTATATCCTCGCTTCTTTTTTAACGTCATTCATACGGGAAATGGCAGCAAATGATGACACAATCGATGCTTGTTTGGGCCCCACTGCTACTTGTGGAAGGGCTTGGCTCCGCCCCCATGTGTAGTTGCTGGGCGCTACCGTTTCAAGTGCTTCAATAGGTTGCTCGTGTTTCCCGTCTTGGTCGACACGTCCGACGACATGTAGACGCAGACGGTCGTTTTGTGCGCCTTGTCGTTTTTAAAGTAACCAAACCAGTTCCATATCATAGACTTTGCGAATCGCTTTTTGTTGACAATTTGGTCACTTTGGAACTCACGTTCCTCGCTGGTGTCACTCATGTCCTTTCTTTGCGTCGCTGTTGGTAAACAACGCCTCGTGCCGTGGTATAAATGGGCGTGTCGAGCCAAAACACTGCAGACTGATTGGCTGTTGTCGCGTTTATTTTCGGTGCGTCATGACACTGCTGTCAGATCTATCCAGATCGAAAAAAATCGCGAAGGCTGATAGATTGAGATCGACAAAAAATGTATCGCGATCTCGATTCGAGATCGATTAATCGCCCAGCCCTAATTCAGCTGTCATTTACTCTTGTCAGGGGGGGGAGGCAGGGGGGGACAGAAATATCCACAAACTGTCACTAACACACAGAGGAACCACTTAAAATTCCAGTTATTTTGGACTTGCAACAACAAGAGAGGGCTGTGTCTAAGACCAGGGATAGAGTGGTGTCTGGCCTCGGTCTAAATCCTGGAAAGACTCAATCACTCCCCTGCGGTTTAAGAGGAATTCTCACCTGTTGACGACAACTGTTTTGCATGCCACTTTTTCTTTTTTGTTGACACTCGTTATTGAATGACAAAATATCAGATTTATTTCATTTTCACACAAACTATGAGCACGGTCACAAATGTACTTTTATTGATTGATTTTATTGTCATTTTAACTCCAGTGTTGAATGTACACACTTTGTTAAGAAATGTACACTGTCTAACGTAACTATTATCCACTACCACTAATACAAATAAATAACTACAACTAACCTTGTAGGTCTGGTTCCTATAGCTTCTCTGCACTGTCCAGTCGTGGTTGTTTAGATACACGAATAGAATAATCTGCTAAATGACTGAAGGTGCACCTATAAGTCCCGGTGCCTTGTCTGCCAGTGAGGTGGCGATAAAGTTTCTGTCTTCAGCCAATAAACAGCGGGAGAGTATCACTCACTTCCTGGACAGCAGCCAATAACGTTGTCAATCCGATTGGCCATCAGAAGGCCATTGGTCGGCTAACGTCAACAAAGCTCTGAGCCTGAGACGAACCAGACATCCTTCTCTTCACCCTCCCATCCTCTTCCTCCCCCCTCTGTCTGTTTTCATCGCCTCCCCTCCTCCTCCCATCTCCCTCCCCCTTTCACCCACCATCTCTGTTTTCATCACCCCCACCGTCCCCTGTCCGCACCCACGTCCTCTTATTTCCCTTCCCGTCTTTCCCCCCATTAATTACTTCGCACACATTCTCTTTGACACACTCACACACACATTACTGCTTCGTTGACAGTGTTACCGCTTCGAGGGTCAGTGGAGAAGTATGTGTGCGTGTGCGTGTGTGCGTGTGCGTTTCCTGGGAGGAGGGTGAGGTTCGGCAGAACTTTGTTTTGGCTGACAATATTCTCACATTAATCACACACACACACACACACACACACACACACACACACACACACACACACACACACACACACACACACACACACACACACACACACACACACACACACAGAGGCACACTCACTCACAGAGGCACACACACCGACACACACACATCCACATTCATATAGATCACAGTCAGGACTCTTTAGTTCCCCACGCCAGACTGATGTAATTCAGAGTGTCTTTTGAATCCAATATCTTTCTAAGTAAAAACTATCAACATGACTGCCAAGTTGTGAGACTGAGTTGTGCAAGTGAATGTGTTCCTCCCTCGGGACAAGCATGCCGTATGATTAATGGCTCACTGACGCGGATGAGGACTTTTCTTTTTGCGGTATCGAAATTTGAAACCGAATGACCAGGCATTTTTTGATACTCGATGGCATTGAAGTATTTCGATCGGCGCCTTAAAGGTATCGAACTTCGATACCCAGCCCTATCACACACCCACAGAGCTCTCAACCCAAGAGACACACACACACACACACACACACTTGCTACTCAGCAGTATACTACGGCAGGCCACAAGTTCGTCATGGTCCAACACTGTATAGTAGACTTAATTAGCATTTTAGCTTAGCTTTATTATTCCCCCAGTCTGCTGGCAGGTAGCGGGACCACAGCTGCTTACTAAGCTAGTCAGCGCTAGCTGCTGCTGGGGAGGACACGTGGGTTTAATGCTGAGTCAAGGCTTTCCTCTAAACCTGCTGCCTGCCCTACAACACATGGCTTAGATAGGAGGAGGAGGAGGAAGAGGACAACGAGGACGAGGACAAGGACGAGGAGGAGTAGGAGGAGGGACGAGGACAAGGATGAGGAGTTGGAGGATTGGGGGAAGAGAAGCAAGAAGGGGGAGGGAGGGAGGAGAAGGATGGGGGGAAAAGGAAGAGGAGGTGGATGGGGAGGAGGAGGAATAAGAAAGAGAGAGGAAGTGACAGGAGAGAAGAGGAGGAGGCTAGGCGAGAGGAGGCTCAGAGTAAGGAGGAGAGAAGAGGACGAGATGGAGAAGTAACAACAGAGGAGGAGTGCAGGAGAAGGAACTGGAAGAGGAGAGTAGGAGAGGATGTAGTGTCCAGACAAATGTGTCGACTCTTTAATATGAAGCTGTAATCATAAAGTCAGTTCACTGTAGCAGAGCCTGGCCTGATAACTGCAACACACACACACACACACACACAGACACACACACACACACACACACTGATTTGACAATGCTTTTACTTGCTTTAACATTTCAGTAAGCCCTCAGAGCATGTTGCTAAGCAACAGCTTCAGGGGCTAAAATGAAGAACAACAATGTATAGCAAACTCAAAATCAAAGTCATTCAAAAATGAAAGTAAGTAAATACATGTAGTATGGATTTCCAATGGACAGACAGTGTTTCCTAGAATGAGATATAATGGGGTTTGCTATGATAACATTCACCAATTTTTTTGCCACGTCACCCCAGTTAGCAGACAGGCCTTTCATGTATTTAACAAAACATACATTTATTTAACAAAGCATGCGAGACAAATCAAAGAAACATTGCATAACGTCTGAGGGGGGCACAAGGGCATAATATTCCAACCAATCACAACACAATCATATCCTTCCATCCTTGTTATACATGCTTTGATGATTTTACTTGACAATCAGCCACGTGACTGAAGCAAGATAGCACCTGAACGCAAGATAGCACCAATCTCTGATCTCCATGAATGCCTGTTTCATGCATGTTGTGCGTGATTTAGATTTCGTGATGCAGATGACAGTGGAGTGTGTGCGGTTGGTGGCTGGTTTAAGCAGCCTCACCGGGCTAATCAGCCTGCGGTGCATTGGCTAATCAATGCACCACAGGTTAAACCAGCCATCACCACACACACTCAGGGAGAGCGCTATCATGCCAGCATTGTTCCACCTGCGCTGTTCCCAAACACCAAAGTCTGCAAGAACCCGGCTTGTCACCATCACCTTCCTGTGTCCTGATTCTGGAGAAGCACAGCAGAACCCACTTCTAGCAGTGTGTAGCAGCAGCAACTGCAACGGGGTGTACAGTGTATTTGTCTGTTATCACATTAAATTAGTCCTGACCTGGGAGTAGATGGAGCCAGACGAAACCAGATGGAACCACAACACCGCAAATGACTTCCGAACCAAATCAGCCAAATAAGAAACATTCACACACACGTCACAATTTCACTGTGTGATGGACACTGGTACGAAACAACCTGCACGGTACACCACAATTACTGCTGGGCAATATATTGATATTATATCCATATCGTGATATGAGACGAGATATTGTGTTGGCATAAGTGGCGTCTTCATCGGGTTTTACAGGCTGCATTTCAGTAGTGATGTCATTTTCCGAACATAAGTTACCAGACTGCTCGAGCTGTTCTATAATTTGCCTTTATACCCACTGTCACTCCACTGTCATTATATCCACATAACTGATGATTATTTCCCAAAAACCTCATTCTGTAAATATTTAGCCCCAATAAGCCATCCCTGTTATATCGTCCCAATATCAATATCGAGGTATTTGATCAAGAATATCGATATTTCGTTTTGTCCACATCGGCCAGCCCTCGCAGCAACACAACACAGTTCAATAACACAGCACAATAACACAAACGTGTGTTGTGAGGCAGATAGAGGCTACCAACCAGGCCCGTGTCTGTAAGCAGCTGTAAAGCCAACATAACTCATGAATTAGATTCAGGTTGAGGTCGTTCCAACAACTAGGTTAACTACTGCTGCACCCAAGAGGGACAGACAGATATAGATACAACGGAGACAGACAGGCAGGTAGAGATGGATATAATGTAGAGAGATGAACACGGTTCACCGGACCCGTGTTTTTGCTTGTGTGTGTGTGGGGGGGGGCACAAAAGCACAAGAGAGGGTGGGTGGGGGGTGAATAGGGGGCTCGCGGCGGTAAGGTAACGTGATCCCGGCCCCCCGGCGGCGGCACGCGGTCGGCCTCATTGTGTGTTGGCCTCGCGCTGCACGGGCTCGCTGTCTCGCTCTCTCTCTCTCTGTCTGATTGCTCTGGAAGCGAGCGGGACAAGAAAGCAGCTCCGCACTGCATTATTCAGAGCGCGTGCCTAGAAAGAGGAGGAGGAGGAGGAGGGGGAGGAGACTCGCGCGTAAACTGACTCGAGCTCAGTGTCATTGAAATGCTGCAATCTGGAGCGCGTGGTGGTCTTCTGTAGTCTGGCGCAGCTGCGGATTCATCGCGTCCCCTTTCTTTTTATTTGTGTTTTTTCCTGCGGCAACACCGTCACTGTCACCGTCACCGTTCCCGGTTGCCGGTTGTCGGTTGTCGGTTGCTCCCGGTTAACCCGGTCGGTGCCGTTAGAGCGACGTACACGTTGTTGGATTCCAGAGGTGCACAGGTAGGCAATAAAGTTGGTATACTGTATGTGGAGACGGCGGCGTGAGACACACACCCGGCCGACATAGAGAACGCCCCCGTACATCACGGGGACGGGACCGGCGCGGGGCTAGACGTTTCCGCTGAAGTGTTCGGGGATCGATTGCGTGGTTTTAATTTGCATGGTGTGTGTGTGTGTGTGAGAGAGAGAGAGAGAGAGTGTGTGTTTCTGTGTGTGTGTGTGTGTGTGTGTGTGAGAGAGAGAGAGAGAGAGAGAGAGTGTGTTTCTCTGCGTGTGTGTGTGTGTGTGTGTGTTCGCTTTCACTGCTGCGCGTGTTACCGCTTGTAACGTCTTCCGTTATACAGCGGCTCGAGAGCCTTGAGTTACACGCGGGTTGGTTGAATGACACGCGACACTGCGCTTTATTTTTAAACAGGTCAGTAGACCAATCTAATCACTATATATCTATCTCTCTATCACTCTAATCACTATCTCTGTCTGTCTGTCTGTCTGTCTGTCTGTCTATCTATCTATCTATCTATCTATCTATCTGTCTATCTGTCTGTCTGTCTGTCTGTCTGTCTGTCTGTCTGTCTGTCTGTCTGTTGTCTATCTCTCTCTATTTTATATCTGTCTATCTCTATCTGTTCGGATCTCTCTGAGTTCATCCGAAATTGTTCTGGAGTGGACCGAGTTCGTCCGAAAACGAGTTCATCCGAAATTGTTCTGGAGTGGACCGAGTTCGTCCGAAAATGAGTTCGTCCGAAATTGTTCTGGAGTGGACCGAGTTCGTCCGAAATTGTTCTGGAGTGGACCGAGTTCGTCCGAAAACGAGTTCATCCGAAATTGTTCTGGAGTGGACCGAGTTCGTCCGAAAACGAGTTTGTCCGAAATTGTTCTGGAGTGGACCGAGTTCGTCCGAAAACGAGTTCATCCGAAATTGTTCTGGAGTGGACCGAGTTCGTCCGAAAACGAGTTCGTCCGAAATTGTTCTGGAGTGGACCGAGTTCGTCCGAAAACGAGTTTGTCCGAAATTGTTCTGGAGTGGACCGAGTTCGTCCGAAAACGAGTTTGTCCGAAATTGTTCTGGAGTGGACCGAGTTCGTCCGAAAACAAGTTTCGGATGAACTCGGTCCCACCTCCTTCGACGAACTCGGTTCGGCGACTCGGTCCCCAGAACAATTTCGGACGAACTACGCGTCCACTCCAGAAACAATTTCGCGACTAATCGGTCCACTCCAGAACAATTTCGGACGAACTCGGTCCACTCCAGAACAATTTCGGATGAACTCGTTTTCGGACGAACTCGGTCCACTCCAGAACAATTTCGGACGAACTCGGTCCACTCCAGAACAATTTCGGATGAACTCATTTTCGGACGAACTCGGTCCACTCCAGAACAATTTCGGATGAACTCGGTCCACTCCAGAACAATTTCGGACGAACTCTTTTCGGACGAACTCGGTCCACCCCAGAACAATTTGGGCGACTAGTAGCGCTACAACAACATAAATAAACCCCAAAAATAGTAATAAAAAAAACCCCGACAAAAAGCATTGTAAGGAAAAGGGTACGATAGGAAACGCCACGGAAGTCGTTTCAAACAAGTGCAGCTTTTACAGCGGATGTCATTCGGCACACACCGCATAGCTCAAACACACGCATGCACGCACGCACAGGCGGGGCCTTTCGCCCATAACCCCGGTGACCCGTGTTCAGCCCCACCACACCGACTTCTAAGTGACGCAGATTGCGTTAAGGCGGTGGTTGAGGTTCCTGCGGTTTGGGAAACAGTTGTCCAGCAACGTCAAGATGAACACACAAACGTTTCTGATTTTCTGCCATTTCATAATAAAGGTGTCTGAACGTCGACGTATTGATCAGAATACATGAAACACGTAAAATTCCTAATTTCTACATTCTCTGTCAAATGCATTGTCCAGACTATACTAGAGATAACTGCAGCTATAAGGCCACCGCAATGTTTCCGAGACCTCTGCCCCTGCATTCCTCACCGTGGTGACGAAGCCAATGGGACAGTTACAGTTATTCTGCAGAAGTTACTGTCCGTACAGTCTCTGCAATTCATGTTCTATCTAGATAGTTTCTGTTGGAGTGTCCGTTAGTGCTAGTCTTAGTCTAGATCTGAGGCAGCGGTTGCCAAACATGTCGTGCACAAAATCCCCCTTTTCAGTCCTCAAACATACTAATGATCAAACGAGGCATGAGGATCCATAGATATTTCAAACAAAACCCACGTGGTCCCCCTGCGGTGACCCACTTCTGGTTCCCGGATGGGGGACGAGTGAAGGAGTTTGTCATTGTGAGTCCTCTTTGGGGCAATGCTGTTCCGTATACACCTGCATGATGGGCTACATAACCCCTGTTAGTTTTAGCTCAACCCCCTAGTGGTGCACAACCTGAACTACCAGCCTCCAGCCAGACAGCAGGCATGTGATAGTCTTTAAATACACACATATATATCACACCTGCAGATACACCTCTCTCTCTCTCTCTCTCTCTCTCTCTCACACACACACACACACACACACTTACCATGGCGGGGTGAGGCTGTCTGAAGGGAGGAACTTGAAAGCCGTTAACGTCCGCCGTCTGTCCACCATAACCTATAAACATACATGTTGTTATAATTAAATGTTCAAATAAAGGTGTGCTTTTTTGTTTTGTGTGTAATATACAGATGTATTAGACAACACACACACACACACACACACACACACACACACACACACACGCTATCGCTGTCATTCAGGGGTCATTATGAATGTGTTTGTGTGTGTGTGTGTGTGTGTGTGTGTGTGTGTGTGTGTGTGTGTGTGTGTGTGTGTGTTAAACACACCTTGTATGAATAACCTGCAGTCTGTTCTTGATCATTATGTCATGCGGTGACGTCATATAATGAGATTATTATTAATAATAACGTCTGCCTCACTCTCTGGTTTGTCTGTCTGCCTGCATGTCTGTCTGCCTGCAGAGTATGCACGTGGTATACTGCTACCGTGTCTGTCCTGCAGCGAATCCCTAGCGCCCCCCAGAGGGTGAAAGGAGAACAGTTTTCCACAGGAATAATTCAGATTCAGTTTTATATAATTTGAATAATTTAGCTACACAACACTACGAAATAATATGAGTGTATCAGTCAAACCACATACTTTATTGTCCCTCTTGTCGCTCTCTCTCTCTCTCTCTCTCTCTCTCTCTCTTTCTTTCACAGACTCTCTCTCTCTCTCTCTCTCTCTCTCTCTGTATCTGTGTCTGATGCCAATTTATGTTTATTATCAACTCCTGTGGTGAACTTCTATCCCATGATGGTCACATTGTCTTTACATCATCTGCTACGTTTTTTTTTCCACCACGACATATGACTCTGAGTTTATATTTATTTTAACACCAGTGTGTGTGTGTGTGTGTGTGTGTGTGTGTGTGTGTGTGTGTGTGTGTGTGTGTGTGTCCCTGTCCGCTTATATGTCTGCCTGTCTGTCTGTCTATCTGCCTGTCTATTATTAATAGCGTTATACTAGAATTTCCTTCAGGATGAATAAAGTTCTATTCTATTCTATTCTATTCTATTCTATAGTGATATATACTGATATATATATATATATATGTGGAATGTACAGTATATGTACATACACCCAGAGAGCGTCATTCATTCTACAAAACTTCAACAATAAACTAGATAATCCACCCTTTTGCCTGTGTCCTGTTTTGAAGAGCCCCGAAAAGCCATGTTAGGGACATGTTGCAACAAGCTAACTACTACAATATATCATTCGGACCTTTTAAACTAACATCATACGACCACTATCAGTACTATTATATAATACTTTAATACATATTTCATTTAGATGCCTGAATGAGACAAGCTTCATTGTACTGTGGAAGGTTTGTACTTGTATGTGTCCTGTGCATAGTGGTGAATGGGCCAGGTGGTTTAACAGGGTAGGGTTTGCAGTGTGTGGTTATGCAGCAGACAGGGAAAGCTATGGTTCAGCCATGAGGAGGTGGAGGTTAGACACCAGAAGAACAAGCAGGAGACGGTAGGGGGCGCTGGAGATCCGCAGCTTTATTCACCAAAAGTAAGGGAATACAGTCATCAAGGAGGGAGAAGGGGAAGAAGGAGGGAAGGAGAGAAGGAGAGATGGGGAGACACGTGTGCAGAAGAGGGTGAAGTACAGAGTGAGTCATCATAACCAAAAAATTAATAGAGAGAAAAGGAGAGTTTTGAACAATATATTTTGAAGAAACAAAGTCCATTCAACCGTGAGGGCAGGCAAGCAGGAAGGTGAGGGAGGGCACCCCCTAGAGTCTAGCAGGGGTACTGCAAGCAGGAAGGAGAGAGGGCGAGAGAGAGAGAGAGAGAGAGAGAGAGAGAGAGAGAGAGAGAGAGAGAGAGAGAGAGAGAGAGAGAGAGAGAGAGAGAGGGCACCTCCTTGAGTCTGGCAGGGGTACTGCAGGCAGGCCGTTAGATTGGTCACATACAGCTTCTGGTAATAATTCAATACCACACAAGTAGAAACTTTAAAAACTGTGTAAAACTGTTACAAAGCTGCTTGTTTGATTTCAGGTTGACCTGGTTCAATACCGTTTACTGACCGTGTTAAATACTGCTGTTGTGTACTTTAGTGCATCAGTGTTTAGGTGTGTCAGTGTGTAGGTGAAATCAATTGGGTAAAACATCATTTCCCAGAACCCTCTCACCAGACCCTGAAAAACTACAAACATGGAAGAATTGTAGTTTGGTGGATGGTCAAGCACAAATGGACAGCATTGGATGGGCACAATGTCATATAAATGATATACATATATATTTGTAGGGGTCATTTGGCCCTCCATGGGTTTGTTTTGGTTGCCCACACACCATCTGGAACAGACAGCTCTGAAGACATGAGGTTACAGGTGAATTACAGGTTAGTTACAGGTGAGTAACAGGTGCGTTAAAGGTGCATACAGGTGAGGTAGGGGTGGGGTGGACAAGCATAGGGTTAATGTTGACGTCACACACAGCCAAGCAGTGACGTTAGGAAATAAAAATAAGCTCTTGTTTTCTCTGTCAGTTATAATAACAGTTCTAATCTATAATCTAGTCGTCATGTCGCCATGATAATATTAATAATAACAATAATAAATCTCTAGATCTATGTATATATGCCGAAAATAAAATAATTGCCAAGCAGAATATTGAGCATATTTACATTATTTATCTACATAAGACTCCAGACCTCCTGGCTGTGGCCAATCAGACCACCTACTGAATTGACTGACAGCAGCGGCAACCTATCCAGTGAAAGCATAGCTCCTGGAAGGCGGGCCTTGGGTTAACAACAGGTCCAGATGGTGAGGTCGTACAGGTGAGCGCTTAGCGAAGTCAGGGAGCAGTTGATTGGCCGACTGGGCTAGCGTCTCCGGTAGCAACTGTGAATCACCTAATCATAATCAAACTGTTAAAAGCAGTTTGGCACTTGACTTAAGTACGGCTCTCATTCCATGAATCAAACAACTTAAAACTTCTGACACACAACATTCCTGTCCTGCATTACTGGTGGGGACGAGGACGACGATTGGCTGTATGGCACAGAACACCAGCCAATGAGATCCTGGCATCCAGGTCATATATGTGTATAGCACCATGTCAGTGGTACAGCAAGACCAAAGTGTGTGTGTGCGTGTGTGTGTGTGTGGTGTGTGTGTGTGTGTGTTTGTGTCTTGCATTGGTCAGTAGTTTTAATGGCACACTAAATATGTGTGAGTACAAATACAGTATGTGGTCACACCATTCAAATGAGCTTTTCAATGGCGTGTCGAAGTTCAGTACATTATAGTACTCACAATGTATATAAATAATATTTTAGGCTATTTTGTTGGTATTGCCGCACCCGGTGGGTAGATTGTAGCCATTGGTTGTACTTTTAGATTTTATTGTAATGTTTCTAAATCGTTAAACTGCAGCATGACTGTGTGTTATGGACACGCTGCACTGATTCTATTGGCTACCAAGGCTGTTGCGTAGATTCCTATTGGCTGATGTGTCAGGAAGTACCACAACAATAGGAAGAAATTAGCTGATGGAAAAAACACCAGCGAGAGAGAAAAAGAGAGAGAGAGCGAGGAAGATACACAGACCAAGATAGACAGAGAGGAAGAGAGAGAGAGAGAGAGAGAGACCAAGAGGAAGAGTGCGTGAGAGGGAGAGTGAGAAAGAAAACTCTAATAAAAAAAACCCTGAAAACTTTAGTTTTCTGTGTAAATAGAAAAACTTTTTTTTCTTCACTTTCAAAACCAAAAATGAAGGAAAAACTCAGACTCCAACAGCAAACTGAGCTAAAAGTGTAAAACTGAGCTCCAATAATCTCTTTTTAAACTAATAATGTGCAAGAATTAATAGGCACGTAAGAAATGAAGGCAATGTGTCTGGTACTACTGGTCTCGCTACTACAAGTGTGTGTGCAGTGTGTGTATATGATGTGTATGTGATGGTCAGGTTCCATACTATCTCTCTTTCCACTCTGTATAGATCTACTGTAAATATCTCATATATTGATCTACTATACAGTGGATCTCTGGTCTTTGATTGTCCTACCATCCACACTCAACCATGATGGCTTCGATAGGTCATGTGATCATCCTTAAGCATCTCTAAGAAAAACTAGTTTAAGGTGTCTGAGTTGGGATCGTAATGTTCAGGTTAACGTCGGTCATACTGGAGATGAGGTTAGGGTTAGCTAGGTGAATCTGGACAGGTTAGGGCTAGCGAGGTTCATCTCAAGGTTGCGGCCTGCTTATAATCTTTAGCTAGGTTCAGGGTGAGTTGGTTCATTTGGAGAGCTACCGGTAAGGGGTTAGCTTTGGGTTCATCTGGAGAGCTTACGGTAAGGGTTAGTTAGTTTTCTCAGTTGGTAAGCTTGAGAGTTGCTTGTCAATAGCTTTACTTGAGTCTCCCTGGCAGATACTGCCTCTCAGAATCTTGAATACAGCAACGTTTTCATGGTTTGTTAGGCGTTGTGTTTAGTGGTTTCCATTTATATATAGTGACCTGACCAGTTTGGTGAAAAGAACTGGAAGAGAGAGAGAGAGAGAGAGAGAGGGAGAGAGAGAGGGAGAGAGAAAGAGAAAGAGAAAGAGAGATGGGGGGGAGGGGAAGGAGAGATGTCTCGAAGCACAATTCAGTAAAGAGTCAAAGCTCAGTGTGTGTGTGTGTGTGTGTGTGTGTGTGTGTGTGTGTGTGTGGTGTGTGTGGTGTGTGTTTCCTAAAGTCCAGAGGAGAAGGAAGGAGGTGGCCACCCAGAGAGAGGAGCAGGAGGAGGAGGAGGAGGAGCAAAGAGGTGCGTGGTGGGCAGCTGAAGAGAGGGGCGGTGGTGGCGCGGGGTGGCGGTGGAGAGCAGGAGGGGGGTGAGGTCACATTAGGACGCAGCACTCGCAGCGTTTCCTCTTGTCGGTACCTGTGGCGGGGGTGAGGCCGGGCGGGGGCGGGACCGGTGCCGGCGGCGAGGATGCAGAGGAGGTGGAGGAGGGGGGCGCGGGGGCGTCCGAGGACAGCTGGCTGCTGGCGACGTCCTCGGAGGAGGCGGGGCGCCCGGACACCAGGTCGGCCGCCGTGCCGTCCAGCAGGGACACGTCCGTCACCGTCTTCTCCCGCAGCGAGCGCTCGTCGTCCTCGTCGATCAGCACCACCTCGGCCGCCACGCCGCCGTGGAAGCCCAGCAGCCGCCGGCTCTCGCTCAGGTCCTCCACGTCCTGGTAGCCCAGGAACACCATGGTGACCGGGTGTTCCGCGCTGGCCTGGGGCAGGGGGGCGTCGCCCACCTCCTCCTCCTCGTTCTCCTCCTGGTGGTGGTGGCCGGAGGGGCGGGGCTGGGAGGTGACGACGGCGGAGGAGGGGGAGGCGGGGGGGGGCATCATGCCGAGGCGCGCGTCCCGCTGCAGGACCACCACCTGGGCGGGGGGGCTGGAGGGCACGGAGGGGGGCGCGCAGGACGGGGGGGACATGTCGTCGCCGTCGGTGGGGGAGGTGTAGGCAGGGGGGGTGACCACTACATAGCCCGGGCTCCGCACACCGGACACGCCCCCGGACCCGCCCCCGGCCGCCCACTGCATCAGCTGGTCCACGTGCTCCGAGCTCCAGCCGTTCTCCCCTGCGGCACCGGAGGCAGCGGTCGTCGTGGCGATGGAGGAGGACGCCACCTCATAGACCATCTTGCGGCCGTCGTCGTACACCTTGACGCCGCGCGACGCAGCGTCCAACGGGTTCACGCGGCTGGCCGACAGGACGCGCTGCGCACCTGTGGCCGGTCGTGCTGCACGTTGATCTCCATGGCCAACAGAGCTGTTAGGGCGGGGGGGAGGGGGGGGACAGAGAGAGAGACAGAGAGAGAGAGAGAGAGAGAGAAGGGAAGGAAGAATGACAGAAAGTAAGAGCGAGAAAGAGAGAGAGAAAGAGAGAGGGATGGTGGAGGTGTTTAGAGTTAGAGTAGGGGTGGGTGGGGAGAGAGAGAGAGAGAGAGAGAGAGAGAGAGAGAGAGAGAGGAGAGAGGGGGAGAGAGAGAGAGAGAGAGAGAGAGAGAGAGAGAGAGAGAGAGAGAGAGAGAGAGAGAGAGAGAGAGAGAGAGAGAGGGGGAGAGAGAGAGAGAGAGAGAGAGAGAGAGAGAGAGAGAGAGAGGTAGAGAGAGAGAAGAGTTAGAGGGGGTGGGGGGCGGTATATGGACAAGGGCCTCTGGGTTGTTATAGGCACTAAAAACACTCACACATCCTCCACTATCCACTTCACCATGGGGTAAAACAACATTCACATTAAGCACGTTTTGCACCATGACAAACCCTAAACCATAGAGCCCTCAAGCTGAATACATTGAAGATGAATTTGTATTTTGTTCCAGACTGGCAAAAAGCTATTTCACATCATGAATTAACCCTGTAGATGTGATTCAAAACCATGAGTTAGTACAAGTTGGCACAGGGATGGGGTTTGGATGCGTTTTTCTGAGGTTATGAGAGGGTTGTTTGAGGTTTGTTATTCTAGGGTTGAGTTTTTGACTTTGACTTTTGAGAGTCAAAGTGGTGCAGTTGTGGCCCCAGCATGCAACATCAACACCACGCATTTAATCTGTTCCTTTAAACCTACTCTGATTCCCTAGATACTGTATAATACATATTAACCACAGTGGAACAGATACACACTTAAATACACACAAATATACATGCAAATCAAGTGCGCACGCGCACACACACACACACATACACACAGAGTGTGAGCTGTTTTTTAAATCAGGAAGCGCCACGGTTCCTACTATTGTTACTAAATGTGTGTATGTGTGTGTGTGTGGTGTGCGTGTGTATGTGCATATGGTGCGTGTGTGTGTGCGTGCCTGTGCGCACATGTGTGTTTGTTGTGAGTGTGTGTGTATGTGTGTGCGTGCGTGCGTGTATGAGCGTGTGTGTGTGGTGTCTGTGCGCGCGCGTGTGTGTGGTTTTTTTTCTAGAGCTTAGTTCAGAGACCAATGGAAAAGAAGGTGAAGGTGAATTTGGTTCTGCAAGGTTCCGAGCGTTCTGCTGTAATCTGAGGTTACCTGCTCTGTTCTGTAACCTCCATGTATGTTCTGTGCCCGAGTTACTCTTCTCTGGTGTGGTTTTTTAAGAGAACGTGATATGTTCCGCGACGTTCCCTTTGCCACCTCTCCTTCCCTCTGGTTCTTCGTGGGACATTTTGGGCGAGACGTCAAACGGAGGTCTTGACTGCCAGTGGGCTCTCAGGACCCCAGGGCTCTCATCATAAGAGTAGGGGAGCCGCTGTGATAGAGGCAGCAGCTCGGGGGGGGCGGGGGGGGGGGTAGAGCAAGGTCGCCTGGGCAAATAGTGCTGGTTCGATCACCGGCTCCTCCTACCCAAGTGTTGGGGTGTCCCTGAGCAAGACACCTTACCCTAACTGCTCCCGATGAGCTGGTTGTTGCCTTGCATGGCGGGGTATGAATGTGTGTTTGAATGTGTGAGTGAAAGTGCATAATGTTGTGTGAAGTGTGTGCGAATGTGTGTGTGAATGAGTGTATGAATGTGTGCACGTACGTGTGTATGAATGTGAGGCAGTAATTGTAAAGCACATTGAGTGGCCACAGGTTAGCAAAGCGTGCTATAAATACAGTCCATTTCTAGCCAGTGTGTGCTGAGCGTGTATCGCCCAGGTGAGTGCTACACACTGGATAGCGGATGAGGACACACACACTCACGATGTAAAGTGGTGGTTGCCTTAAGTTGCTATAGATACAATGAATGATGTTTAATCGTTGTTATTATCCTGCGTCTCCAGGCTGGAGTCGGACATCGTGACGTTGGAGAGAGAGGAGTCCCAGATCTCGGCCAAGGAGCAGGTTCTACGAGAACGTCTGCGAGAG
>PIJE02000399.1:37500-40000 GCA_002895965.2 Coryphaenoides rupestris | reverse complement strand
GTGTTTGTGTGTGTTTGTGTGTGTGTGTAACAATCCAGTAGGCCCTGTCCATATCACCGCCCCCACCCTCTACTTATCTCTCTCTCTCTCTCCCCCCCCCTCCTCCTCCTCTCTCTCTCCTCTCTTCCTTCTCTCTCTCTCTCTCTCTCTCTCTCTCTCTCTCTCTCTCCTCACCTCTCTCCCTCTCTCTCTCTCTCTCTCTCTCTCTCTCTCCCTCCCTCCCTACCTCTCCCTCTCCCTCTCTCTTCTCTCTCTCTGTCTCCTCTCTCTCTCTCTCTCTCTCTCTCTCTCTCTCTCTCTCTCCTCTCTCTCTCTCTCTGTCTCTCTCTCTCTCTCTCTCTCTCTCTCTCTCTCTCTCTCTCTCTCTCTCTCTTAAAATCGTTGGCCTTTGCGGAGACTCTGCGCTGGCGCGGTGCCAGCGAAATAGGTGGTCAGGTTCGAGTTCTGTCGGCCAGCCCGCCAGCCTTGGTTTCTGTGACCGGTAACCCAGAGCCTTCTCCCTTCCCTCGGTTTAAGCTTACCAAAAAGGTATATTCTCACAACCATATAATCTCATGCTTCTTTGATTTCTCTGGTCTCTCTCTTTCTCCTTTATATTGCCTTTGGAGCGTTTGATTAATATGGGCTGAAGCCGCGTGAACCCGTTGGACGCTGCGTCGCGCGGCGTCAAGGTGTACGACGACGGCCGCAAGATGGTCTATGAGGTGGCGTCCTCCTCCATCATTTTGATACTTCCTTTCTAATTGATGGCTGTCCTACTCCTCATCGCCACGACGACCGCTTGCCTCCGTTGCCGCAGGGGCACTCACTTCCGAGACATACTTGGTTTGGAGGCTGCGGACAAGCACAGTGACCAGGCTGTATGCAAGTGTGGCTTTTTCCCTGGTCGGGTCCGGTGGGCTTTGATGGTCCGGTGTGCGTCGAGTCACCGCAAGAGAGCTATGTTATTGCTAAAGTCGCTCACCTCCTCCCCCGATTGCCTAACTACCTCTCCTATACCACCTGAACTGGGCGGACGACAATTGTCCATCCTACCGTGTTTCTAATATTATAACTGACGCGCCCCCCTCCGTGGTTCCCTCTCAGCCCCTTTCTGGACCGCCCAGGTTGAAGGGGTACGATTCCATGCTCACGGGACGCGCTGGTGATTCAATTTACTGGGTCTAGCATCGTAACTTTAACTCCTTCTCTTTCCGTTTTCTTCTCATAATCGGACTGATCGATATTGTAACAGTCCAGCCATTCAATCCAATTGGGCGGTCGGGTGATGTGGCTAAAAGCGCCTGGCCAGCTCCACCCGCCGGCCCAGGCGACCTTGCTCTACCCCCCCCCCCCCCCCCCGAGCTGCTGCCTCTATCACAGCGGCTCCCCTACTCTTATGATGAGAGCCCTGGGGTCCTGAGAGCCCACTGGCAGTCAAGACCTCCGTTTGACGTCTCGCCCAAAATGTCCCACGAAGAACCAGAGGGAAGGAGAGGTGGCAAAGGGAACGTCGCAGAACATATCACGTTCTCTAAAAACCACACCAGAGAAGAGTAACCTCGGCACAGAACATACATGGAGGTTACAGAACAGAGCAGGTAACCTCAGATTACAGCAGAACGCTTGGAACCTTGCAGAACCAAATTCACCTTCACCTTCTTTCCATTGGTCTCTGAACTAAGCTCTAGAAAAAAAAACACACACACGCGCGCGCACAGACACACACACACACGCTCATACACGCACGCACGCACACACATACACACACACTCACACAAACACACATGTGCGCACAGGCACGCACACACACACGCACACATATGCACATACACACGCACACACACACACACATACACACATTTAGTAACAATAGTAGGAAACCGTGGCGCTTCCTGATTTAAAAAACAGCTCACACTCTGTGTGTATGTGTGTGTGTGTGTGCGCGTGCGCACCTGGAGATGTGCATGTGTGTGATTGCGTCAATGTTTAGGAGTGTTTAGCGTCGCTCCAGCCTTGTTTGATTTCTCCTCGGGGATCAATAAAGTACCATCTCATGTGTGTGTGTCAGGGGTTTTCTGCATACGTCATCTGCATACACACGTGTATGTATGCACACGTGTGTTCATGTGTGTCTCTTAAATTAAAATAATTCCCCATGATAATTGTTTTCATGAGAATTGAGGCACATGCTCTCAACCTTGTGGACATCAGCTGTTTTTAGAATGCGGCGCCTAATCTCAGAATGTGATGTCACTCTATTGTGTTCTATTCTCAGCCGCCTCTGTCCATTTCAAGTGCCTTATCAAGTGCATTGTGTTCATATACTGTGTTGTGTTGTCATGGTATATCATGCGTTTAATCACGGCTACTTAGTTTGTTTGACCTCTGGACTCTGATGTGACGACATTGACCTGACCTGGTGGGAAGTCGAATATAGAGATGGGAATACAGACAGTATTGTTGTTGGAAGTCCGTTTGCTCGCGAACATTACCACTGGGGTTAACTCAATAAATAAAG
>PIJE02000399.1:30000-32500 GCA_002895965.2 Coryphaenoides rupestris | reverse complement strand
ACATTCTTCTTCATCTCTCATCTACCACAATCTAATCCTTCATTGCACCAATCCCTCAAGAATCCGACCATCTCGGCACACCCATTCTGTCTAGTTGCTCGCCTCTCAAGACCCGCTGGATACGATAGCTCTTAAAGCCAAAATGACACCGTTTGTGAGACGACTCACGAAACTTGCGGCTATGATTCATTTTCGGATATACTCCGACAAGGCAGAGGACAGGCGCTGTCGTCGATCCTCTCTCTCTCCGTCGCAAATACTGTTTGCTACTTTCGCCTCGGTACATCTCTGCATCATCTCCTCGTCGCTCCACTCTGGTTACCTATTTCTAGGCTCTGGCTAAAAAATGGGACCCTCTCAATAACGCATACTACCTCACTGCCCCTCGACAGCAACCTGCTACCCAAATGGCCAAGTAGACAACGCATCAGGGCCAAGGATGCTGCAGAAAAAGGAAAGCAAGCACGCTACTACAACCAACGCCACGGGGTGAGAGATCTGCCTGCTCTACGACCAGGAGACCGCGTTCTTACCAAGCTGGACAACCAAAAGTCCTGGCTTACACCTGCAATGGTGACCAATGAGAGCGTCACGCATCCTACATCATCGAGATGGAGCAGGGAGCTACATTCCGCCGCCACCTCCAGGCGGTGCCCACAGCAGGATCGCCGGTGCAGGACGCCACACCCATACCTACCTCTGACCAACCGTCGGACACACAGTGACATCCAGAGACTGATCCTCCTGTCCAGACCGGGAGTACACCTGGAGGAACTGACGGACTGATACGTACCAGGTCCGGCAGGGCCAGTAAACCAGTTGTGAGACTGGACCTGTGAGAAGAGAATGGAAAAAAAACTTAGGCATAAGTTAGGCATATATAATGAAAAAAATATATAAAAAACATCAGAATGCCCAAATCGTATTATCTGCCCCCCTCCCCTTTCGTGTTATAATGGACTATTCCATGAGTGATCATGACCTCGAAAAGACGAAAGACAAGTGCTACGGTTTGTTTATGAAAGAGGCGTGCGGTCGGAGTTCTGGTAAAATGAATCGTAGCTGAGCATACATTGTTTTGTATTTTTTTGTAACACATTGCACAGTAATTTGTTGTTATTGTTATATTGTAATTTCATAATTGCAATCTAATTAACTCTTTTTCTCACTCTCACACTCTCTCACACTCAGACACACACACACACACACACACACACAATGGTGAAATTCACCAGTTTTTAAGTAAAAAACTAAACAAAAAAATAAACTAAACATTTGTGGTTGTTGGTGTGTTGTGGGCAGTGAGGGCGTGGCACTCTTCAACTGGAGATTAAGCCACGCCTCTGTTGTGTCACAACAATCAATGGACGTGTATGCGGTTTAGCCCCAAAAGCTCTCTTATAAAGCTGAGGAAGGAAGCGGAGGGTGGGGCCTTTATACCGCCATTGTTACTTCATACTGGATTCTGATTGGTCGATGACGTTTCAAAGGCAATGCGTCATCTCTGTCTTTTAACAGTTCGAATCAATTTGCTGCAAATCCAACATTAAACTCTCTAGCCCTAACAGGCCTTCCCAGCCTAGACCTAACCTCCTAACATTAGCCCTAACACTAACCCCCTAACCCTAACACTAGTCCCCTAGCCCTAGCACAAACCCCTAGCCCTTACAACTAGCCCTTACACTAACCCCCAGCCCTAACCCCCTAACACCAGCCCTAACACAATTTCCTAGCCCTAGCACTAACCCCCCACACTAGCCCTAACACCAGCCCCCGAGCCCTGAAGCTAGTCTTAACACCAACCCCCTAGCCCTAGCTCTAGCTCCCTAGCCCTAGCACTAACCCTGACCACCTAGCCTTAACACTAACCCTAATACTGGCCCTCTAGCCGTAACACCAGCCATAACACTAGAGCTCTAACCCCCTAACACCAACCATACAGCCCCAGGCCTAAGCCACTAACCCTAACCCTAACCCTAGCCCTTCACCCACTAACCACACTGTCTCCGCCGTGTGTGTGTGTGTGTGTGTGTGTGTGTGTGTGTGTGTGTGTGTGTGTGAGGTCCACAGTAGTGTCTGTGATGTGATCCGATCTACAGAGCATTGCTGGTTGCCAGGGTTACAGGGGTTGTTATGTTATACTGACGTATGGATGAGCAGATGTACTGTACACAGTCACACACACACACACTATGCACACACACACACACACACACACACACACGCACACACGCACACACACGCACACGCACACACACACACACACACTCACACACACTCACAGTCACACACACACATGTGATTCCATACTCCCTGCTTTGTTTTACATGTCTGCCCATTCAGCACCCATCACCCTCCTAACCTCCACCCACCCAACGTTCCCTGGAGGAGGGATCCCTTTCCTTCTCAAGGTTTATTCCCTCTGGGGTTTGAGGAATTTCTCCGTTAACTCCTTGAGATCAGTGACTCGCAAACAATTCTTAGTAATGTAACGCCTCTA
>PIJE02000399.1:0-25000 GCA_002895965.2 Coryphaenoides rupestris | reverse complement strand
ATACTGTGTTTGTGTGTGTGTGTGTATGTGTGTGTTTGTATGTCAACAAGAATGTTTTGAATTAACTCGGTGCCAAGGATCTAAAGAGTTAAGAATTAGATATCCGCAATACATTTGTGAATAAAGTTTTACTGCAGTACTCTTCAGTACTATCATGGCCGTCAATTCAATTTAGGTGGGTGTATGAATAAAGTTTCATTTGACTGAGGCGGTGACCTCAGAGGGCCAGCTCTCTCTCATGCCGCCGTTAAACAAACATTCCACTTCCTGCCGCGCTCGGAGCTCCTAAGAGGACGGTTTGGAGGCTTTGGTCAGCAATACCCTGGATGTAAGTTAAGGACATGGCTGGTCATGTGAGACATTGTGGTTTTTATTTGATTGTGATTTCTACGTTAAGTATTTCCCATTGTCGAGAATTTTTCACAGAAATGAAAATTCAAACCGTATTTCCAAATACACATAATCAGCTATGGATGAATGGATGGATCTTACTGTAAGTTGGGACGAGATCAAACAACTAGTTTAATTCTGTGCAGGACCTTTGATATAATACACATGAGTAGTAAGTGAATACATGAAAGCATTTACAAACTTGTAAGTTCTAACTTACAACGAATAATACGTCAAATAAATGATGAACCATCAGGCGTAGGCGTATGAATGGTTCCCCAAAGCACAACACAACTCATTCAGTCATTCCTTGATGCCATCTCAGGCTCTCCGCTCGGCTGCACGTCTATTCTGAAGGCGATGACTCGGCTGACTGGAGTGGGTCTATATCTGCTCTCTGGGCCGCTATCAGGACTTCCTGTCCCGGGCTAAGCACCGTTCCCCTGGGAGAACCACCACCACCACCACCGCCACTACACAGAGAGTTTTCCACACAGGCAGAACCGTTACCATTACACAGAGAGTTGGCCTCAGAGCCAGCGGGCGGCTGGATGAGAGTGTGTGGTGATTCTATCCCAAGGGTAACCGTCAAGCCCCAAGACTATTCTCTAATATAAAAGAGTACTACTTTTTACGGATGCTGTGAAAACCTCGGCGACTGCAATGTCAACTCCTTTTTTTACAGGAAAAATGTGCGGTTGAGAAGTAGGATGCCTACCGCGCATGAGGCGGTAGGTACTCTCTGATGTTAGAAAATGGCCGAGCGCGACGCTTCCCCTCCTGAAGTGGCAGCAGCAGCAGCAGCAGCAGCAGGAGCAGCAGCAGCCAACGCATGAACGACGGCCCCGGAGGCTTCTCAGTCAAGCTCTGCCCAGAATTGAAACCGCTTTTCACGAGTTCATCCTCTCTTGAGACACTGGTTTACAGTCTCTCTCTCTCTCTCTCTCTCTCTCTCTCTCTCTCTCAGTCCTGTGGTCTGACATTGCGGTGTCTGCCACGGAGCGTTTAAAGAAGAGAAGAGACGAACCCGAGCATGAGACAACACTTTTTACAAAATGTGACTTAGGCTCAGGTTTTAGATGTATAGGGGCGTACACACTGTACATCCTACAGCACTATAGGATGCCTTAGACTGAGGACATCACGGGACATTGGGGCTCGAACCCAGTACTCTTTGGCAGGGGGTCTAGCCTAGGTCTCTTGCTCCCTCTGAGTGACATCTGTACCGATGCCATATTTCCGAGTCGGTCCCCTGATGTCAGATTGTGACTTTTTTCCAAGCGATAATCTTGATGATTCTTGTTGTTGGTGGACTGGCTAGTGTACGTACGACAACTGATATAGTATGTACTGTACATGATTGCATAGTAGCATCATAGGCTTATACAATGTTTGGTGCTTTATACGTATCAAAGGCCAAACTCAAACCATAAATTAGACAGAGAAGCGCTTGTTTCCATCTGACTGCATTTAGCCCGACTTAAAACACTGGTCCGCGCTCCAACATTTTATCGCCACAGTGATGCATATGGTTGTCGTTCAGCATTAGTCTGGCCGGTGATTCATATTTGCTCCGTGTTTCCACATGCGGCTGAAGCTCTGTGAAGCGCTGCCACGCGGGGTTCAAACTAAGACGCTGGGAATGTGAAACCAGAAGGTCTAATGAAGGGAACGTACTTTATTGGGAATATTAAAAGTGTTTCCACAGAGGGGTGGATGGGGAGTGGTTGCCCGTGCTGGAAGGGCTCCATGCAAACTATGTCGGCACTGCGCTGTACCGATGCCGCCGCCGCGCGTTCCAAACCGATTGGACAGAGGAGGACTCATATGTGGCTTGTACATCACAATGCATCATGGGAGATACTAATAATAATAACACTCTCTCTCTCTATCGCTCTCTCTTGCTCACACACACACACACACACACACACACACACACACAACACACACAAAAGTCACCTTGAGGTGTTGTAACTGCAGCACCAGGTTGTCCAGCTGACTTCTCTTGTGCTCGATCTCTGTTTGTCGTTTGCGCTTCTCCTGGAAGACAAACATATGATCACACGTCAACAACACATGTCATCATCACATGTTCTATAGCTTTAGATGCCCTTCATTACTAATACATGTCTATCAAGCACGTGTTTATAGCCCTGCCTTCATAACAATGTCAATCATCACATGTCTCTGAGTCATGCCATGAAAAGTACCAGCAACAAGTATTCTCTCAAGATAGAGGCTGGGTAGTTTCCTAGACCCCGGGTCTGCCTGGGGCAGAGGGGGCTGCCTGTATGTCGACTGCTTCACCTTCTCAAAGAGAGATGGATCACCACAGCAGCGAGAGGGGTGCAAGGTCCTATACAAATATGTGGTGTACAGGGCAGGGGAGGTCAGGCCTCTGGGGTCAACGGAGAGGAGATGTGTGTGAGTCGGTCAGTTTAGATGCAAGGACAAGACACCGAGCCATGCACTAGTTCACGAGGAGGTCAACACCTCGAGGCGAAGGACTCAACAGTGATTCAGCTGTGGCTGAATACTACTAAAGCCACAACCCAGTCAGAGGGGACCAGAGACCGAGCACTACGGATCCCATTATAGATAAACTACAATTTGTTATTGATTCAGTCTACAGTAGATCCATGATAGATTCAGGATAGATTGATTATTGCTTCACGATCACTATAGATTCACTAAAGAGGCATTACAGATACTTATACAGTACAATAGATTAATTAGAGGTTCATCATAGATACATAGATTCACTATAGATTCACTATTTATTCACGATAGTTTCAATATAGATACATTATCGATTCAGTATCGTCATTATAGATTTACCATTTATTCACTATTGATACATTATAGATAGCTTATTATCACAACTTGATCAGTTTAGCTCAGCGTGGTCTAGAATCTCAAGACTGCATCTGTCAGCAATTTCACATGTTTTTATTTCTGTATCTCTCTATATTTTTCTTCTCTCTTTCTCGTTCTCTTTCTCTTTCTCTTTCTCTTTCCCTCTCTTCTCTCCTCTTCTCTCCTCTCTGTGTGTTTTTTCTCAGAGTTCTGCTTTCCAGGTCATTTCCTGTCTGCTAAATATAGACATGAGGGAAAAACCACAAAACTCCAAACCCCAAGCTCAGTGACCAATCACAGGCCAGGACAGACCCAACACATCATGCTGTAGGTTGACGTTACACACACACAAACCATTATAATACATTACGCTATACGCTGGAGCAGACATTACACATACACAACACATTGTAACATGTTATGTTGTGTTATATATTAGAGCAGACATTAAACATACAGCACAACTAATTGCATTCCAACACATTAAAACACAACACAATATAACACAACCCCTACAACACAACACAACACAACACAACAAAACACAACACAACACAACACAACACAACACAACACAACACAACACAACACAACACAACATATTTGCCATTTATTTGACGTTGTTGTCCATATATCTATGTATATGCTTAATGTTTCTTAGAGTAGTATGAATGTACATTCTACATTCTACAGTCGCTCCAGTGGAATGGAACCCCTGACCCCGGCAGTGTTAATGCCCCTTGTCTTATATGCAGACCGGCTAGCCCCAGGCGGTAGTGTGTTTAATGCCTTTGCTCCTATATGCAACCCGCTAAGACGCCCTCTCGCGGCAGTGTTAGATGGCCGTTGCTATGCCCAATGGGTGGGACATGAACCTCCTAACCCGCGGGTGTCACTGTAATGCCGTCGCCTCTTGTGCCCACCTAGTTGGGCTCTGAACATCAGAGGAAAACATTATCTACTTATTTATGAAATTACTTCAAAGCAAATCTGAAGCAAATGTTCTTTATGTTTACATATACCTTCATCATAACCCCTCTCTACATATAGTCTATCTGTCAGAGAGAGAGAGATAGCGAGCGAGAGATAAAGATAGAGAGCGAGAGAGCGGGAGATAACAGTAGTTCCCATGGTTGGGATAAGAGGAGCTCCCCAGATGGCAGAGACAGTTTCGGAACTGTGGTCAACCAATGGAATAAGCACACACACACACACACACACACACACATACACACACACACACACAAATGGACACCCACGCAGACAAACACACATACACACACACACACACACGCACGCACGCACGCAGACAAAAGCACACACACACACACATACACACACACACACACACACACACGGACACACACACACAAATGTGACAGGGTTCAAAGGTTATTGAGTTGAGTCAGAGTGTGAGAGATAGAGCATCCATTCCCATGTACAGCTGGCGAGACACACGCACGCGCACACACACACACACACACACACACACGCACACACACACACACACACACACACACACACACAGACAGCTTTGAACACATTCATACATAAAGCATGTTACAACCACTCTCGGATCAGAGACTGTGGTTAGGATTCAGACAATCAACATCTGAATAAATCATGGTGGGACAAATTGTCTCGGGCGCTTTGGGTGTTCGAGTCCCAGACGAAAGGTTCTGGGTTCAATTCCCCATATCTGCAGTGTACCACCTAGTCTACAGGAATCCCTGAGAAAGGTGCCTGTAACCTAACCCTTACCCCTATTCAAGTCACCTAAAATGGTATTATATTTATATATGTGTAATAGTGTCGTGTCAATGTCTCATCACACAGTAAGTACACAAACTGCACTACAACCTGAAAACACACACACTTTAAAATAGACAGACTTGTGTCTAAAATAGACGTAGGGGTGAGTCCTTGCATACTGACACATAACCCATCACCCTCCTGTAGCTATCCCACACTGCACTGTTCGATTCCACTCTGGTCTCATCGTACTCAAACTTGTGGCGATGACATGTGGTTCCTGAGGTGAGACCAGTTGAGAACCACCGCTCTATTCTATGCTAATCCCCTCTGTTGTATTCTATTGTCTTCCGTTCTATTCTGGTGTCCTCCTCCGATGGGAAAAATGTCCACATTCCGAGTGACACACTGGTGTCTTCCCACGCTCCGTCTCACACACACACACAGAGCTCTGTGGAGAATCCCTGCTCCCCCTAATGTAGTGTAGTTTATATTAGTGTGGTGTCCATTGAGTCCATAAGTAAGTTAGTAGGCTGGTATCTGATTAAAGAAACCATGTCCTCGTCCTCTACTGCTGCATTTACATCATGTTTACAAGAGAATATATCATCAGACACCTGGAAAAGAAACCTCTGGAATAGAATCCTCTAGAGTAGATCCCTCGACAGTAAAACCCTCTACAGTAGAACCTCTACAGTAGAACTCTCTCCAGTAGAACCTCTACAGTAGAACCATTGGAGTAGAAATCTCCACAGAAGAACATCAGATGTATACAGTAGAACCTCTAAGATAGAACACGAGACATTTTCAGTAGAACCTCTACAGTAGAACCTTCTATAGTAGAACCATCTACAGTAGATCACCAGACCTCTTCAGTAGAACCTCTAAAGTAGAACCCTCTTTAGTAGAACACTCTACAGTAGATCACCAGACCTCTCCAGTAGAACCTGTACAGTAGAACAGCAGACCTCTACAGTAGAACCTGTACAGTAGAACCCTCTACAGTACAACTCTCTACAGTAGAACTCTCTCCAGTCGAACATATACTGTAAAACTCTCTACAGAAGAACATCAGACCTCTACAGTAGAAACTCTACAGTAGAACCCAAGACCTCTTCAGTAGAACCTCCACAGTAGAACCCTCTACAGTAGAACATTACTCTATAGGAGATGATCCTGGTGGATTAGTGGATCAACTTCACACCTTAGCACAGAACATTTGACATGCCTGTACAATCTGTTGTAGAAGAAGGCTGCATAGTATTCTGCTGTTGGTAAGTGGAGAAACAGAATCAGTATTGTATTTCTGAGCTATTCTTGTAGATGAACTGGTAGAGACATTTATCTTACATTCCACCACTGGGAGCCAGAACCGTGAAGAGTTGGGACTTGGAAGAGCGATGTTTGGCTGTTTTTAGTGAAGGCGGTACCAGTCGTTTGGCAGAAGTTGCCGAGCGGAGTGCTCGGGCTGGGGCATAGGGTCGGACTAATTTTTGGAGGTAGGTAGGGGCGGTTCCGTTGACAGCCATGAAAGTCAGTACCAGTGTCTTGAATCGAATGCGAGCGATTACCGGGAGCCAGTGGAGGTTGCGGAAGAGGGGGGTTACATGGGAGAATTTAGGTAGGTTGAACACGAGGCGTGCTGCTGCGTTCTGGATGCGTTGTAAGGGCTTGATTGTTGAGGCGGGGAGTCCAGCCAGGAGAGAGTTGCAGTAGTCGAGACAAGTGATAACGAGCGCTTGGACCAGGATCTGCGCTGCTTCACGTGTGAGGAAGGGCCGGATCTTGCGGATGTTGTAGAGAGCAATTCTACAAGATCGGGCCACAGAGGTAATGTTGGCGTTGCAGGACGGCTGGTCATCCAATACCACGCCAAGGTTCCTTGCCGTGGGTGCAGGGGAGACTTCGATGTCCTCGATGGTGACAAGTAGGTCCATCTGAGGGCAGTCTTTACCCGGTATGAAGAGAAGCTCAGTCTTGTCGAGGTTGAGCTTCAGGTGGTTGGCGGTCGTCCATCTGCTGATGTCGGCCAGGCATTTTGAGATGCGTGTTGCGATGTGGGTGTCTGAGGGGGGGAAGGAGAGAAACAGTTGGGTGTCATCAGCATAGCAGTGGTAGGAGAAGACGTGGGATGTGATTACAGAGCCGAGAGATCTAATGTATAAAGAAAACAGAAGGGGTCCCAGTACTGAGCCTTGGGGTACTCCGGTGTCAAGGGTGCAGGGTCTGGACAGGGAGCCATTCCATGTGACCTGATAAGTGCGATCTGTCAGGTAGGAGGTGAACCAGGATAACGCAGTTCCAGTGATGCCAAGCTCTGCCAGGGTGGAGAGGAGAATCTGGTGGTTCACTGTGTCGAAAGCGGCGGACAGGTCAAGGAGGATGAGCACGGATGAGAGGGGAAGAGGTTCTGGCGTCGCGAAGGGACTCTGATACTGCAAGCAGGGCCGTCTCCGTGGAGTGCACCGCTTTGAAGCCTGACTGATGAGGGTCGAGCAGGTTGTTCTCGGTGGTGTCCAGGGTGGGTTTCTTAAGGAGTGGCTTGATTCTGGCGGTCTTGAAGGCAGTCGGAAACAGGCCTGAAGTGATGGAGGTGTTAGTTAGGGTGGTGAGGAAGGGAAGGATGTCGCCCGAGATGTCTTGGAGAAGAGAGGATGGGATTGGGTCAAGGGGGCAGGTGGTGGCATGGTTGGATGTCACAAGCCTGTTGACTTCTTCAGAGGAGAGGGGGTTAAAGCAGGTAAGGCTGGTAGGGGTGGGTGAAGGGGGAGTGAGGGAAGAAGCAGGGGTGAAAGAGGAGGTAATGTCCTTCACCTTCTTTGTAAAGTAGGTGGCAAAGTCATCTGCTGAGAGGGAGGAGGGAGGAGGAGGGGAGGGAGGGTTGAGGAGGGAGGAGAACATGGAAAAAAGTGTCCTGGGGTTGGAGGCGGAAGAGTTGATCTTTGTAAGATAGAAGGCAGATTTGGCTGCTGACACAGTAGAGGTGAAACATGAGAGGAGGTGGAGGTAGTGAGAGAGATCATCAGCAGAGTCAGATTTTCTCCATTTTCTCTCAGCTGCCCGCAACTCTGTTCTATGAGCCCGCAGAGTTTCGGACAGCCAGGGAGGTGGAGGAGAGGCTCGTGCTGGTCTGCAGATAAGTGGATAGAGTGAGTCGAAGGATGAGGAGAGAGAAGAAGTCAGAGTGGAGGACGCTTCCTCTATTGACAAGAGGGAGAATTGTTGGGGGGGAGGTAGTGAGGAGAGGACAGTTGCAGAGAGAGTAGAGGGAGAGAGAGTTTTCAGGTTCCTACGGGAGGTGACGATGTGAGGCGTAGCAGGTAGGGAGGTGGGAGATTTTAGGGGGAGGGAGAAAGCGACAAAATGGTGATCAGACACAGGGAGGGGGGTGACAGAGATTGCCGAAGTGGCGCAGGACCTTGTGAAGACAAGGTCAAGTTGGTTCCCGGCTCTGTGGGTGGAAGGAGAAGGAGTGAGCGCCAAACCGAATGTGGCGAAGAAGTTGATGAATTCGGGTGATTGTAACTTCTCTGGCTGGATGTTGAAGTCGCCCAGAACGACAAGTGGGGTGCCATCTTCAGGAAAACAGCTGAGGAGGGCATCCATCTCGTCGAAGAAGTCGCCAAGAGGACCCGGTGGTCGGTAGATCACGGCAATGTTGAGCTTGATCGGAAGGGTAACAGATACAGCATGGAGTTCAAGTGCAGATCTGGTCAGGTGTTCCAGGGGAAGGACCTGGTATGACCACTTTGGAGAGATGAGGAGTCCTGTTCCCCCACCTCGCCCAGAGGGTCGGGGAGTGTGTGTGAAAGAGTAGGTCGTGGAAAGGGCGGCAGGGGTGGCGGTATTTTCCGGGGTGATCCAGGTCTCTGTGAGAGCCAGGAAGTGGAGAGACTGGAGGGCGGCGTAGGCCAGAATGGTCTCAGTTTTCTTGACCGACGATTGGCAATTCCAGAGTCCCCCTCTCACATCAAGGCCTGTGTAGGTTGAGATCGTAGGGTAGAGGAGATTGGAGGGGTGGCGGCAGCGAGTGGAGGGTCTTCGGTGACACCTGCCGCGGTAGGATGTCCAGACTGTAATGGACTGTCGGCACATGTCTAGCACAGGAGGAGGGAAGGTGTAGGACTACCTGGACGGACTCCCGCAGAATGACTCCCTTGTCTTTGTTCTGGGTCTCCCGCAGAATGACTCCCTTGTCTTTGTTCTGGGTCTCCCGCAGAATGACTCCCTTGTCTTTGTTCTGGGTCTTCGTTCGCAGGGCCTGACGCTACAGCTGACGCTAAGATACTAGCTCTGTATTAATAGCTAAGTGCACAAGGGGGGCTCATGCAGGGTTAAGCTCCTCCTTGTCGTTACCTCAATTGACTCCCTGTACACCCACGACTGCATGGCTATGCACAGCTCCAACGTCTTCATCAAGTTTGCTGACGACACGACAGTGTTGGGTCTGATCGCCGACGACGACGAGACAGCCTACAGGGAGGAGGTTGGATCACTGGCACAGTGGTGCCAAGAAAACAACCTCGCCCTAAACGTCAAGAAGACCAAGGAGCTGATCGTGGACTACAGGAAGCGGAGAGGAGAGCACGCCCCCATCTCCATCGACGGAGCTGCAGTAGAGAGGGTCAGCAGCTTCAAGTTCCTCGGCGTGCACATCTCCGAGGACCTCACATGGACCACGCACACCACACACGTGGTGAAAAAGGCCCAACAACGCCTGTATTTCCTCAGGCGACTGAGGAAATTCAACATGTGCCCCCGCATCCTCAGAACATTCTACTCCTGTACCATCGAGAGTGTTCTCACAGGATGCATCACCGTCTGGTACGGGAACTGCACCGCACTGGAGCGTAAAACACTACAGAGGGTGGTGCGGACGGCCCAGTACATCGTTGGAGGTGAGCTTCCCTCCCTCCTGGATATATACACCAGGCGGTGCGTGGCCAAGGCCAAACGGATTATTAAAGACAATAACCACCCCAGCCACGAACTGTACACACTCCTACCGTCAGGCAGCTTCCACAGTCAGGCCATCAGGCTGCTGAACAAGTTCGGCATCAATGTCTAAATGCTAGTGCTAAGTGTTGGTGCTAGTGCTGTGCTGGTGTTACTGCTAGTGCTGGTCCTGGTGCTAGTGTTACTGCTAGTGCTGGTGCTGGTGTTAGTGCTAGTCCTGGTGCCAACTGCTGGTGCTAGTGTTGTGTCGACTGTCTGGGAAGGTATCCCGTGACATTCGGTGAATGTCAGCATATAACAATGTATATTTTAGTACATCGATTTATATGTGTATGGATATTTTACTGTATATTTTACTGTATTTTACTTTAGATTTAATTTACTTATTTTATATAGAATTCTATATATAGTTCTATTTCTATTTTGTAATTTTACTCTATTTTGTATTCTTTATAATTACTGTCGGCTGTCGGGCGTTTTGCACAAAAAGTTTTTAACTCATTGCTTATACTCACGTGTAAATTGTGAAGTTACAATAAAAATACTTGAACTTGAACTACAGCTGAATGCCCGAAACTGGGTGATTATCCCTGGGCGTGTCCGAGAAATAGTTCTACCAGTCCTGTTACAAGATTAGTTTCAAGTAAAACCAACACTGCAATAGGTTAGTTTACGAGAAATAGTTCTACCAGTCCTGTTACAAGATTAGTTTCAAGTAAAACCAACACTGCAATAGGTTACTTTACAATGTTAGTTTAAGTAAAATACAAACACTGCTACAGGTAGTTTAAGATCAATACCTCTACCAGTCCTGCTACAGGATTAGCTTTTAAGAAAATGGCTCTACCAGTTCATCTACAAGAATAGCTCAGAAATACAACACTGATTCTGTTTCTCCACTTACCAACAGCAGAATACTATGCAGCCTTCTTCCACAACAGATTGTATCCTCTTCTCCGAGACCTCGACCACAGACTCCAATTCCACTCCCAGGACAGAACCCGCTTTCCTGATGAGCTTATTGAGTCTGTTGGCGTTGGCTGCCTTCACCCTGCTGCCCCAGCACACAACAGCGTAGAAGATGACACTGGCCACCACAGAGTGATAGAACATCTGCAGCATGGTTTTGCAGATGTTGAAAGATCTGAGTCTCCATAGGAAATACAGGCGACTCTGACCTTTCTTATACAGGGCCTCTGTGTTTTTAGTCTAGTCCATTTTATTATCTATGTGAACACCCAGGTACTTATATTCCTCGACAATGTCCACCTCAGTCCCCCTGATGCTGACCCGGGTGAGTCGGTTGCTTCCGGAAATCCACCACCAACTCCTTTGTCTTGGATATGTTGAGTTGCAGGTGATTCACCACACTCCTGTACTCGGACTCCTGTCCCTTTTGGATACAGCCCACAATGGCAGAGTCGTTCCGAAAACTTCTGCAGGTGGCAGGACTGTGAGCTGTATCTGAAGTCTGAGGTGTAGAGTGTGAACAGGAAGGGAGACAGGACTGTCCCCTGAGGTGCTCCCGTGTTGCTCACAATAGTGTCCGACGTGTTGCTCTGCAGCCTCACATACTGTGGCCGACCAGTGAGGTAGTTGGTAATCCAGGCCACGAGTGGAGCGTCCACCTTCATGTCCAGTAGCTTAGTCCCAAGCAGGGCAGGCTTTATGGTGTTGAAAGCGCTCGAGAAGTCGAAGAATGTGACTCTCACAACGCTGCCTGCCTTCTCCAGGTGAGAATAAGCCTGTGCAGCAGGTAGATGATGGCATCCTCCACTCCAATACGGGGCTGGTAGGCGAACTGCAGAGGGTCCAGTGATGGTTCGACTAGTGCACGGATGTGCTTCAGGACTAGCCTCTCCAGCGACTTCATCACATGTGAGGTCAAGGCCACCGGTCTGTAGTCACTGTGGCTGCTTGCGTGTCTCTTCTTGGGGACAGGAACCAGGCATGATGTTTTCCACAGGACAGGGACGGTCGTCGTGCTCAGGCTCAGGTTGAAGATGTGCTGGAAGACGCCGCACAGCTGAGTCGCACACCTTGAGCACTCTGGGGCTGAGGCCGTCCGGCCCCGCGGCCGTGCCTGGGCGTAGTCTGCCGAGTTCACATCTCACATCCTCCGCCGTGATGGTGATTGGCCCTGGAGAGAGGAGAGGGAGGAGAGGAGAGGGGGGGGGGGCAGCAAGGGGGAGAGAAGAGGGGAGGAGAGGGGGGAGAGATGGGGGGGGGGGGGAGGGAGAGGGGAGAGGGTCACAGGAGGTGCTGGCGGGAGGGTGGAGAGGAGCCATATCGTCAAACCTGTTGAAGAACAGGTTTAACTTGTTGGCCTCATCCAGGTTTCCCTCCCTCCCCTGGATGGTCTTTGCTCCGTGGCCAGTGATTGTTCTCATGCCACTCCACACCTCCCTGAGGTTCTTCTGTTGGAGCTTCCCCTCGATCTTTCTTCTGTACCTCTCCTTGCCCTCTGAGATCTTTTCCCACCGCTCATACATTTTTTGTTAACATGCTAACAATAAACTGATGAGAAGTACACAGGAAAACCACAATAGCATCCTGTAGCTGACAAACACAAACCACTGGTGGTGGGTAGGGTAGCCAAAAACTGTACTCAAGTAAAAGTACTGTAACTTTGCAAAATACTCAAGTAGAATTAAAAGTAGGATATCTACTTAAGTTAGAGTACAAAAGTATTTACTGAAAAAAGTACAGGCACACTGTCTGTGCACCCCCATGTCTATTATTGAGGTGGATATGATGGAATTATGTTGAGTGTGCACTGTCGAGTGTGAAGTTGTTTGGATGAGTGGTCCTCGACTACAAGCAGGGGTGGCTGCACAATAGATGACGCTAGATAAAGTTTGATGCCTATCCAATGCTTTGGGTCGACAAACTCCTAGATCAGCTAGGCACAGCTTGTTTCTTTACACGCCGACTATGCTGGTGCCTACCTTGATGAAGTCATCATTCATAGTGAAACCTGGCTGCAGCATACCAGCAGGTGGCGGTGGTGCTCAAGGCACTTAGGAGGGCGGGGCTCACGGCCAACCCAAGGAAGTGTGAAATTGGACAGAGGGAGGTACGGAATTTGGGTTACCACGTAGATGCGCCCGCAGGTAGACAAGACAGAGGCTATCGCAGCCTGTCCCCAACCTGAAACTCAAAGCAGGTGAGGGCATTCCTGGGACTGCCGGGCTACTATTGTCGGTTCATCCCTGTCTTCTCTGAGCTGACCAGTCCCACGACCGACCTCACCCGAAAAGGTGCTTCAGATCCAGTCCACTGGACCAAGCAATGTCAGACGGTGTTTCAATGGGTTAAAAAGACTCTCTGTGGGGAGCTGCTATTACACACTCTGAACTTCAAGTTTCCTTTTGTCTTGCAGACCAACGCCTCAATAGGGGGCTGGAGGTCGTTGTGTCTCAGGAGGTGGAGGGCGTGGACCGTCTGGTGCTGTACCTCAGCAGGAAGCTCACGGAACAGGAGGCGAGGAACAGCACAGTGGAGAAGGAGTGTTTAACCATCAATTTTACCACATGTTGTTTACTGTTCCCTACTGTGTACTTGCAACTGTAGTGCAATAATTTCCTCATGGGGAATATTAAGTACCATACGCCCTGCACTACGACCTCCAGAGGAGCTCATTCACCCTCTTTTTTAGTGGCTACATCGCAAGAATCACAATCAGAATCAGGTTAATTGCCAAGTAGTTTTCACAGACAAGGAATGTGCTTTTGTGAATTGGTGCACAACATTGAACATTACACAGAAAGTACTGGGGGGAAGAATTTACAATACTGAAGCAAAAGACAAAACAAGAAAAAACAGTGCGCACCAAAACACAGAGGCAACCATCCACGGTGCGATCTTAGATCTTAAGAAGGACACTAACGCAGGGATCACCTGTTGGTATCTCACCGGACGGCTCTCCGGCCTAAGACTGGAATATGTGCTGTGAAGGGGCCGTGGCTTGGCATTGGATGCAAACAAGGGGGGTGGTGCGGCTCGTTCACGGGGACTGACGCAGTTGTGTGTAGTGAGCTTAATGAATTGACAGTGTTATATACTCATGTGTGTATACTCCAGTTTAGTCAACATCCGCCTGTGTCCTGTGTTTGGGGGAACCTTAAGTGGCTTTTAAGCGCTCCCCCAACCACAGGACACAGACGGATGTTGAATAAACCGGTTTATTGCAGTTTGTAGTTGAATGCAGACCGAGCAGGTGGCAACTGCTCGCATGCTAGCGCTCTCCGGATGTAGTGTATGTGTTTGTAGCAGAGCTAATGCCACAATGCCATGCAAATGTGGCTTCTCTGGGGCTCCCCTGAAGGACACAGGCAGGATGGTGGTGAAAAGTCCAGTTTATTGCAGAGTTTGAAGAAATGGCAAACAGAGCAGATTGTACAAGCTAGCATGCTAGCGCTCCCTGACTGTGTGCTGATGGCTGACTTAACCTGTGGTGCACTGATTAGGCAAAGAACCACAGGCAGCCCCACCCCCCCAGACTCTAACTGGGCCAGGTGAGGCTGCTTAAACCAGTCACCAACCACACACACAATGGTATTTATAACATACACACAGTATTTTATTATATGAATCTCCTACGAAGAGTCAGCTGAGGTGTCTGCATCTGAGGATGCCTCTTCGGAGGTTTTCCGGGCACGTCCAACTGGGAGGAGACCCCGGGGCAGACCCAGAACTCGCTGGAGGGATTATATATCTCGTCTGGCCTGGGAACGCCTCGGGATCCCCCAGGAGGAACTAGAGAGTGTGGCTGGGGAGAAGGAAGCCTGGGGGGCCCTGCTTAGCCGGCTGCCACCGCGACCCGACCCCGGATAAGCGGACGAGAATGGATGGATGGATGGATGGATGGATGGATGGATGGATTGACGTTGAGGAAAATTAAACATTGGAGGTTTGCTGACCATGAAAAGCCACCTTTCTGAAATTCTGTCTTGAAGGCAAGAGTGGCTTAACTGGCTTGAAGAGGTTTAACGAATTTGTTTTGTGCCACATAATGGAGAAATCCACATTACTATTAGGAATTCATAAGAGTTCATGTGTTATTGTCTAACATGTAGGCTATATCCTTTTCCCTCTCTCTCCCTCTCTCACCCACGCACACACACACACACACACACACACACACACACACACACACACACACGCGCACACACACACACAGCACACACACACACACAGGGTCATGCAGGGTGAAGGAGGTCAGTGGATCAGCAGGTGATTCGGCCTCATCGGATCAAAGGGCCTGCTGCCGTCAGGAAGTGGACAGGAAGCGTCGCTCGTGGACAGGAAGTGGATTCCAGATCAGGGATCAGACACATTCTACTCATACCATCCCAGAGCCCCAATGTCATGTCCCACTATGGTGCTGAGGGTGGGAGGCGTGGCCCTAACCTGTGCTGCAGGATGATTGGTCCAGGATGAAAGTTTCTTTCACACAAATAAATGTATGATGACATTCAAGCATTATAACATTTAAATATATATTTCAATGTCCAGTATATATACACTTCAAGGTCTGTCACGTCTGTCTTTGAAGGTAAATAATGGCGCGTCTGTTGATAGTTTGAGGAGGTCATAGTTATGTCTTTGGGGGAAGGTCGCAACGTGAGGGCTAGCGTGTCTCTTCATGCTACGTTAGCACATTGCTGGGATGTCCAACATTTTGTATTCATGTGACAGTAGCAGGTGCTGAAGCCACGCCCACATCTCACCCATACACATACACAGTTACATGCACACTCTTATGTAGTGGGATGCACGCAAAGCGCACATACAGATTCAAGGGCCTAACAACACACACACACACACACACACACACACACACACACACATGCACACACGGACACACACACACACACACACACACACACACACACACAAGCTCATAGGAGATGCCACACCCCTCCTTTTATCCCTCACTATGCAGGCCAGTCCATAAGAGAGAGAGAGAGAGAGAGAGAGAGAGAGAGAGAGACAGAGAGAGAGAGAGAGTAGAGAGAGACAGAGAGTGAGAGAGAGAGAGAGAGAGAGAGTCAAGCAGCTGCTGCTAATTTTAACAAGCCCGTAATTCCTGCTATGCCAGAGACCCCCTGTGGCCTGCACAACTCTAGCCAACGTCTTTAACTGACCCCCCCCCCCCCCCCCCCCCCCCCCCCCCCCCCATCCTTAACATACCACGACAAACATTCTGGACTCCAGTCCAACCCCTCCTGCCTCCTGCCCCCTCCCCTCCCCTCCCCTCTCCTCTCCTTATCTTCCTCTTCCCACCTTCTTCCTCCTCCGCTTTTATCCTCTTCTCTCCTCCTCACTCTTTCCCTCCCCTCTTCTCGCTCCACCCCCTCTCCTTCTCTCCTCTCTGCCCCTCTCCATTGATAATGTAATTAGAGTTTTTAAACAAACAATTCCACATTGTATGCGAGCTAAAATAATAAAGTCAAGTCAAGTAAAGTAAACTAAATCGTAATACCGATGATAAGACGTATAATCCGGAGCAGCCAATGAAGAACCACACAACATGTGAAAAGCCATCCTGTCAGGTATTCTCCAGGAAGGTATTGTACGGCGCAGGCGCAGTCAGGTTATTAATACTTGCGCTGCGATGAATGCTGGCATTTGAGGTAGCTAATGTCCCTGCTGTGAAATATGCCAAATCCGCCACACCCACTTGAAGACTAAAAATAAATCACTAGACTTATACTTGATATGTTACTTACTACTACTACTCCGACTGCTGCAAAGTAAATAGACAAAACACTTCACATACTTATTCCAAAACACAATATCGTTTGATGACATTGTGAGCAGCACTGTATTATTAATCTAGAGTGTATTGATTATGTGTTTGGCTTTGTTGAGTGTTTATTCAGCCAATATGTTCATCGTTTGACACAACTTTTAATCAGATAGAGATGAGCGAGAGATTTGTTTCTTTCCACACAAAACTCCACCTCTCATGGGACGTATCAATGTGTGACCATACAGATTGGTTTACATGCAGAACACACACACACGCACGCACGCACGCACGCACGCACGCACGCACGCACGCACACACGCACGCACGCACACACACTCTCTCTCAGAAAAGGATTACTGGAATGAAGAGAGTGGTGTGTGTGTGTGTGTGTGTGTGTGTGTGTTACGATGGGAGTCCGATGGGTTGAGGTAATCTGTGTAAACATATCACAGACACTACAGGAAAGTCAGTGGAGACACACACACACACATCCCCTGGTGGTAAGCGGACCGCTGGGCAACAGCTAAGAACTTACCATTCACTGGATGATGGACAAACCACAACTTAGTGGCACACACACACACACACACACACACGTATATATTTCCACATAGCCTGTGAGGACTTCTATAATTACATGTTGATAACGTGAGGCTTGTGAGGTTGTGACATCACTACTGCTCACTAATCTCTGCAATTAGCCGCCATGGTAACCCACACCACGTGCGGCCCGCACGCTCGGTTCTGGGTTCGAACCCCACAGTCTACCCCACAGAGAAGGCATCGTTGAGCAAGATGTCCCCTCCTCGAATCCCCAGCTGCTCCCCAACGACACATAACGTTTTTTTTTCCGCAGGCCATCAGGACTGTGAACTCTGACCTCACTAGGGCCCCCCCCCCCACTTCCCCCTCCCATGCACACACTCACACACACACACATAGGTAGTACACAGTACATGCACCCACATAGTCTTACTACATAACTTTTTTATATTGCCTTGTCGTTGATATGCCTACTTGTTTATATGCCTTGCTGTTTTTTTTGCCTATTTTCTCATATAACTCATTCCTCCATTGCTCCCTTTGCTGTAAAGACTGTAAATAGTGTGGATATTTGATTATTTCCCTTAAATGATGATATTTGTGACATTTGTATTGTTCTGCTGCACATTCCGCTTTTTCATTTCACTGCATATCCTTTATGTGTATGTGACAATTAAACCTCTTGAAACTTCTTGAATCATATCCGAATTCACTGGAAGCTACTTTGGATAAAAGCGTCTGATGAAGGACTAGATTTGCCATGAGAAGAGTACGGCTGTTGAGCTAAAGCCTCCTCCATGGTCAAGTCCTCTTCCACAACAACAGTCAAGTGTTTCTGTTCTACAGGGAACTGCAACGTGGCTCCTGACTGAACTGCTGCAGCGGTGGCGTCACAAAAGCGGCTCTTGGGGGCCAAAATCCACAATCCACATATTTAAATTGGTTATAATTTGAGGGTTTAACGCTCATATGCAAGCATGAACCTCATTTCATCAGGAGACATATGATATTAAGAACGGTGTATTTTCGGGTTGCATTTAACAAAAATAATAGAAATGTTTGTCAAAGAGACCAAGATTCGTCGAGACCTTAATGATTACATGTCGGTGAGGGAAACCAGACGCCGTGAGGACGGTTGCGTCTGTGGCCCAAATCCAGTTGCATCGTGGCACTGGTAACTCCACTGGTGGCCCTTGCTGCAGCCAAACTTTCCAGTTCCCAGACCACGTCCTGCAGTATGTAAACTGGGTAACCCTCTGGCCACGTCCTGCAGTAGCAGTATTCAACATGGTTAACCGTACTTAACCACGTTCCTGCAGTATGTAACCTGGTTAACCGTCTAACCACGTCCTGCAGTATGTAACCTGGTTAACCGTCTAACCACGTCCTGCAGTATGTAACCTGGTTAACCGTCTAACCACGTCCTGCGGTATGTAAGCCTTGTTAACCTCTAACCACGTGCCTGCAGTATGTAACCTGGTTAAACCGTCTAACCACGTCCTGCAGTATGTAACCTGGTTAACCGTCTAACCACGTCCTGCAGTATGTAACCTGGTTAACCGTCTAACCACGTCCTGCAGTATGTAACCTGGTTAACCGTCTAACCACGTCCTGCAGTATGTAACCTGGTTAACCGTCTAACCACGTCCTGCAGTATGTAACCTGGTTAACCGTCTAACCACGTCCTGCAGTATGTAACCTGGTTAACCGTCTAACCACGTCCTGCAGTATGTAACCTGGTTAACCGTCTAACCACGTCCTGCAGTATGTAACCTGGTTAACCGTCTAACCACGTCCTGCAGTATGTAACCTGGTTAACCGTCTAACCACGTCCTGCAGTATGTAACCTGGTTAACCGTCTAACCACGTCCTGCAGTATGTAACCTGGTTAACCGTCTAACCACGTCCTGCAGTATGTAACCTGGTTAACCGTCTAACCACGTCCTGCAGTATGTAACCTGGTTAACCGTCTAACCACGTCCTGCAGTATGTAACCTGGTTAACCGTCTAACCACGTCCTGCAGTATGTAACCTGGTTAACCGTCTAACCACGTCCTGCAGTATGTAACCTGGTTAACCGTCTAACCACGTCCTGCAGTATGTAACCTGGTTAACCGTCTAACCACGTCCTGCAGTATGTAACCTGGTTAACCGTCTAACCACGTCCTGCAGTATGTAACCTGGTTAACCGTCTAACCACGTCCTGCAGTATGTAACCTGGTTAACCGTCTAACCACGTCCTGCAGTATGTAACCTGGTTAACCGTCTAACCACGTCCTGCAGTATGTAACCTGGTTAACCGTCTAACCACGTCCTGCAGTATGTAACCTGGTTAACCGTCTAACCACGTCCTGCAGTATGTAACCTGGTTAACCGTCTAACCACGTCCTGCAGTATGTAACCTGGTTAACCGTCTAACCACGTCCTGCAGTATGTAACCTGGTTAACCGTCTAACCACGTCCTGCAGTATGTAACCTGGTTAACCGTCTAACCACGTCCTGCAGTATGTAACCTGGTTAACCGTCTAACCACGTCCTGCAGTATGTAACCTGGTTAACCGTCTAACCACGTCCTGCAGTATGTAACCTGGTTAACCGTCTAACCACGTCCTGCAGTATGTAACCTGGTTAACCGTCTAACCACGTCCTGCAGTATGTAACCTGGTTAACCGTCTAACCACGTCCTGCAGTATGTAACCTGGTTAACCGTCTAACCACGTCCTGCAGTATGTAACCTGGTTAACCGTCTAACCACGTCCTGCAGTATGTAACCTGGTTAACCGTCTAACCACGTCCTGCAGTATGTAACCTGGTTAACCGTCTAACCACGACCAGCCTAAAGGTACGGGGTTTGATCCCCAAATGTCTGCAGCCTAACCCCTGGTAAACATCCTTGTGCAAAATGCCCTAACCCTGACCTGCTCTCGATGACATGTACAGTAGTTAAAATCTCTCCAACTCCCTTTGTATAAAAGGTGTCTGCTAAATAACTAAGTGGCAGCAGTAATGGGAGGATGTAGACGCCCAGATGGCAGCTGTCTGCTGTCTAATCCCTGCAGCTCCCAGGGCTCCAGTAGCTCAGCGGAGCCCTCCCAGACCCCGGGTTCAACTGGTTTAGCACATGGAGCGCGCGGGGAATCACTCAGGGTTAAGTGGTGCTCCTCGGACGTGAAGCACTTTGGACACGAAGAATGGAACAGGTTCATACAAGAACGTGGGGCTTACTGTATTCAACATTTACACGCTTTCAATCGAAAATCCTCCAACGATTACAAGTCAATACAGAACATTCTGCCAAATCAGTAGCCTAGCTGTTGCTAGCCAGTGTAGTGCCATAGCCACAGCAATAGCCTCGCTGTTGCTAGCTCGTAAAGTGTTGCCATAGCAGTTCCTTAGCATTAGAAAGCCTAGTATCAATAGCAGCAGTAGCCTAGCTAGCCGATAGCCAGTAGCAATAGCAACAGTAGCCTGTAGCACCACATGAGGAGGGGATCGGAGGTGACGGAGGGAGCTCTGCAGGTCCCCACAAAGAGCTGTTAAATATTGATGAGGTCAGACACTTACAGCGATACCGGACGTCAAGCGTTCTGTTACAGTCTTGCTTGAGTGGCTGTCACCGTACGGCAGTAAGACTGACACACACACACACACACACACACACACACACACACACACACACACACACACACACACACACACACACACACACACACACACACACACACACACACACACACACACAGACACACACACACCACGCATCAGATGTGCACCAGGGCTGGTGGTATGTGGTGTTGTGTGTGTGGTGGTGTGGGGTGTGGTGTGGTGTGGTGTGGTGTGTGTGTGGTGGTGTGTGTGTGGTGTGTCTGTATGTGATGTGTGTGTGTGTGTGTCTGACCGGAAACTGATCAAATCACAGCCAGACACACAGACAGACATAGACACACACACACACACACACACACACACACACACACACACACACCCTGGAACAGCAACAGAGGGAAGCCAGGCTGACGTGGGACAACAGAAGGAAATTAATTCCAAATCCGTCGTTATTTTCACAAGAAATTACTTCTCGATTATTTGTTATTCCATCAATCAATCCGCGCGTGCGTGTGGAGGAAAGCGCGTGCGTATGGACGTATTGGCATGACCTAAGGGGAGGGCAGCAAAACAAAGGAGCGCGTATTCAAATGCGTCACATGACTGCGGGAGTCGTGGATGTGTCGCGAGGAAAAAAAAAAAAAAATAAATAAGATGATGACCTAAGAGGCACATGAGCCATCGGTCACATGACTTGTGAGTCGTGGATGTGTGTTAATTTATCTGCTGCTTGGCTCACACCGAGTGTGTGAGAGCTGCAACCTCATAATGTCCCGGTGTTGAGTCTGTAATACAAACCACTCTGTAGTTACGGCACAGGCCAAGCCATTACTGCCTGCTGCCTTGTGTGCGTGTGTGTGTGTGTGTTTGTCACTTTGTGTCTTCTTTGTGTGTGTTACGATGACAGACCCAGGACCTCGTGTTAGTTCTCAGAAGGTACCGCCCGGTTCCCAGAATGACTCAAAATCTCTTTGACTTCACGTTTGTAATCGAGTCCAAAGTCCACATATATGATTGCTCTTCAACAGAACATACTCTCATCTCTCTCTCTCTCTCTCTCTCTCTCTCTCTCTCTCTCTCTCTCTCTCTCTCTCTCTCTCTCTCTCTCTCTCCTCTCTCTCTCTCTCTCTCTCTCTCTCCTGTCTCTCTGTGTACTCCTCTGTCAGCCTGACCTAGAGCTCTCATTAAAGTCTACGGCACCGTAGGTGAGAAGCTACTTAATGAACGTGCATCGTGGCACTGGTAACTCCACTGGTGGCCCTTGCTGCAGCCAAACTTTCCAGTTCCCAGACCACGTCCTGCAGTATGTAAACTGGGTAACCCTCTGGCCACGTCCTGCAGTAGCAGTATTCAACATGGTTAACCCTCTAACCACGTCCTGCAGTATGTAACCTGGTTAACCGTCTAACCACGTCCTGCAGTATGTAACCTGGTTAACCGTCTAACCACGTCCTGCAGTATGTAACCTGGTTAACCGTCTAACCACGTCCTGCAGTATGTAACCTGGTTAACCGTCTAACCACGTCGTATTTTCGGGTTGCATTTAACAAAAATAATAGAAATGTTTGTCAAAGAGACCAAGATTCGTCGAGACCTTAATGATTACATGTCGGTGAGGGAAACCAGACGCCGTGAGGACGGTTGCGTCTGTGGCCCAAATCCAGTTGCATCGTGGCACTGGTAACTCCACTGGTGGCCCTTGCTGCAGCCAAACTTTCCAGTTCCCAGACCACGTCCTGCAGTATGTAAACTGGGTAACCCTCTGGCCACGTCCTGCAGTAGCAGTATTCAACATGGTTAACCGTCTAACCACGTCCTGCAGTATGTAACCTGGTTAACCGTCTAACCACGTCCTGCAGTATGTAACCTGGTTAACCGTCTAACCACGTCCTGCAGTATGTAACCTGGTTAACCGTCTAACCACGTCCTGCAGTATGTAACCTGGTTAACCGTCTAACCACGTCCTGCAGTATGTAACCTGGTTAACCGTCTAACCACGTCCTGCAGTATGTAACCTGGTTAACCGTCTAACCACGTCCTGCAGTATGTAACCTGGTTAACCGTCTAACCACGTCCTGCAGTATGTAACCTGGTTAACCGTCTAACCACGTCCTGCAGTATGTAACCTGGTTAACCGTCTAACCACGTCCTGCAGTATGTAACCTGGTTAACCGTCTAACCACGTCCTGCAGTATGTAACCTGGTTAACCGTCTAACCACGTCCTGCAGTATGTAACCTGGTTAACCGTCTAACCACGTCCTGCAGTATGTAACCTGGTTAACCGTCTAACCACGTCCTGCAGTATGTAACCTGGTTAACCGTCTAACCACGTCCTGCAGTATGTAACCTGGTTAACCGTCTAACCACGTCCTGCAGTATGTAACCTGGTTAACCGTCTAACCACGTCCTGCAGTATGTAACCTGGTTAACCGTCTAACCACGTCCTGCAGTATGTAACCTGGTTAACCGTCTAACCACGTCCTGCAGTATGTAACCTGGTTAACCGTCTAACCACGTCCTGCAGTATGTAACCTGGTTAACCGTCTAACCACGTCCTGCAGTATGTAACCTGGTTAACCGTCTAACCACGTCCTGCAGTATGTAACCTGGTTAACCGTCTAACCACGTCCTGCAGTATGTAACCTGGTTAACCGTCTAACCACGTCCTGCAGTATGTAACCTGGTTAACCGTCTAACCACGTCCTGCAGTATGTAACCTGGTTAACCGTCTAACCACGTCCTGCAGTATGTAACCTGGTTAACCCTCTAACCACGTCCTGCAGTATGTAACCTGGTTAACCGTCTAACCACGTCCTGCAGTATGTAACCTGGTTAACCGTCTAACCACGTCCTGCAGTATGTAACCTGGTTAACCGTCTAACCACGTCCTGCAGTATGTAACCTGGTTAACCGTCTAACCACGTCCTGCAGTATGTAACCTGGTTAACCGTCTAACCACGTCCTGCAGTATGTAACCTGGTTAACCGTCTAACCACGTCCTGCAGTATGTAACCTGGTTAACCGTCTAACCACGTCCTGCAGTATGTAACCTGGTTAACCGTCTAACCACGTCCTGCAGTATGTAACCTGGTTAACCGTCTAACCACGTCCTGCAGTATGTAACCTGGTTAACCGTCTAACCACGTCCTGCAGTATGTAACCTGGTTAACCGTCTAACCACGTCCTGCAGTATGTAACCTGGTTAACCGTCTAACCATGTCCTGCAGTATGTAACATGGTTAACCGTCTAACCACGACCAGCCTAAAGGTACGGGGTTTGATCCCCAAATGTCTGCAGCCTAACCCCTGGTAAACATCCTTGTGCAAAATGCCCTAACCCTGACCTGCTCTCGATGACATGTACAGTAGTTAAAATCTCTCCAACTCCCTTTGTATAAAAGGTGTCTGCTAAATAACTAAGTGGCAGCAGTAATGGGAGGATGTAGACGCCCAGATGGCAGCTGTCTGCTGTCTAATCCCTGCAGCTCCCAGGGCTCCAGTAGCTCAGCGGAGCCCTCCCAGACCCCGGGTTCAACTGGTTTAGCACATGGAGCGCGCGGGGAATCACTCAGGGTTAAGTGGTGCTCCTCGGACGTGAAGCACTTTGGACACGAAGAATGGAACAGGTTCATACAAGAACGTGGGGCTTACTGTATTCAACATTTACACGCTTTCAATCGAAAATCCTCCAACGATTACAAGTCAATACAGAACATTCTGCCAAATCAGTAGCCTAGCTGTTGCTAGCCAGTGTAGTGCCATAGCCACAGCAATAGCCTCGCTGTTGCTAGCTCGTAAAGTGTTGCCATAGCAGTTCCTTAGCATTAGAAAGCCTAGTATCAATAGCAGCAGTAGCCTAGCTAGCCGATAGCCAGTAGCAATAGCAACAGTAGCCTGTAGCACCACATGAGGAGGGGATCGGAGGTGACGGAGGGAGCTCTGCAGGTCCCCACAAAGAGCTGTTAAATATTGATGAGGTCAGACACTTACAGCGATACCGGACGGCTCATAAGCATGAAATATTGATTACACGCTCGCGCTGAATCGGTTCTCACACACACACACACACACACACAGACACACACACACACACACACACACACACACACACACACACACACACACACACACACACACAC
>PIJE02000398.1:349208-356708 GCA_002895965.2 Coryphaenoides rupestris | reverse complement strand
ACGGGGTGGGGGGGGGGGGGATGGGGGGTGGTAGATATACAGATAGTAAGACAACGAGTGGAGCCATGTTTACCGTTGTATCGCTTTTATCGTGATTGGAGATTAGAGGCCGTCAGTGGCCAGGGTAGGTGGTGGGGGGGGGGAATGCTATCTGTGGTTTTAACTCCATGAAATACTTTCATTCAATATACGTACACAGAAGACAGTGAAGCACACGCACACACACACACATGCACACGTACACACACACACACACACACACACACGACCACACACACACACACACACACACACACACACTGCACACACACACACACGCACACACACATGCACACATACACACACACACACACACATGCACATACGCACACATGCACACATGCACACACACTCACACTCAGTGACAGTCATTGTTAATTGCAAAAAGTAACCCTATATCTATATCTCTCTGTCTCTAGACAGATAGTATATATATAGATATAGATATCTATATATATATATATGATCTCTCTTGGACATCACAAGCTTAGCCTCATTGAGACTCCTTAACCCATATAGATGGTCAAACAAGATGAAAAAAGTATGGGGTGAGACGCTGAGTAGAACGCGTTTGCGTTTTCCGCACGGTGCAAAATGAGAGAGAGAGAGAGAGAGAGAGAGAGAGAGAGAGCGCGAGCGCGGATGGAGATCTGGAGCGTGACCTCAGAGGAAAGACGCTCTCTGATCCCACACCCATACTGCTGACAGCCCTTGCCCCCGTTTCCCTGTTCCTCCCTTTTCCCGTTTTATGAGGTCATTTAAAAGGTATGCTGTGGGGGGGCGAGAGAGCTACTTTTGAGGACATGAGTGAGCGAGAGAGAGAGAGAGAGAGAGAGAGAGAGAGAGAGAGAGAGAGAGAGAGAGAGAGAGAGAGAGAGAGAGATAAAAGACAGGGAAAACAGTCAGTGGGATAAGCACTTGAGAACTAAATATCATTCAAAGTTTCATCGTCGGATAGGAACTGTTTTTGTTCCCGTTTCTCCAAGCGGAACAAGAAAATATTACAAACCATGTGATCGAGGAGGAGGAGCCCATCATTCCACGGTATGGAGATAGAAATGTTTCAAAAGCTGCTCCTCATTGAGTCCCACTGAACGCAAAAGTATAATATAGATCAACTATATTTGCAAGCGTTTACTGATGGTGTATGTACTGGACGCCTCCTGTGTACAGCTATAGAGGGCTTATTATTCGCCCCCCCGAACACGTTGTTCTTAGTATATCGTCATGACGACACCCCAAAGCTAAACCCCTAGAGTCTCCCAACACTCAAGGCGGGGGGCTCCTTCCTTGACTCCTCAATGACGTAGTGCACCACCTCCTCCTCCTCCTCCTTCCTCTACCTCCACGAGGTAGAGGAAGGAGGAGGACAAGGACGAAGAGGCATTTCCCGTTGCACTCCTTAATTATAATAGCACGTTGGCGTGGTTGCCAAGGTGCTCCGGCGCGCATCACCGCGAGCACGAGCGCGTTGCCAATACAGCGTTTTCGGCGGGACCGGATCTCTGGATGAGGGGGGGGGGGGTCGTTGGTGGGTGGGGGATGAGAGGTGTGCGGTGGGTGGGTGGTGGGGGGGGGGGGAATTCTGCGGCAGAAAATCCGCTATAGTCCGTCCTCTCCCTAAATCAGGAAACAACAGTCATTTTGGAGAGGGGAGGGGGCGCAGGGTGGAGGAGAGGCCTCAGACTCTATAGGGCTATATATTGCGGTACGGGCTTTGCTGCAAGGTTCCAGTTTGGAGTCTCTGTCTCTGTCTCTGTTTGTTCTTTTTAAAAGTCGACGCACACACACACACACACACACCACACACACACACACACGCGCACACACACCTCGTAGAGCATCTTCACCGTTAGCGCAGTGGGTCAGGCGACATGCTGTGTTTTAAAATAAGCCTCGCTGCTCGCTCTGTCTGGGAAACTTGTCTGGAGATACTTTTTTCCCCTCCTTGTCTGAGCTGCTGAGCGGCTGAGCAGCGCTGAGCAGGTGGGCGGGCCCTAGGGTCCGTGGACAGACGTACAGAGAACGCTATATATATATATGTGTATATATACACAGAGACACAGAGGCTCGGGTAGACCATGTGGGTCAGCCCTCGTCACGATAGCTGCTGGTGGATCGATGGCAGACATCTGGGTGCTCCTGTAACTCTCTGTCCAGGCACAGTAGGCCGGCAATGGTTTGTGATGGTTTTGTAGTAGTCAACACGTTAAATTGTATACATTTGTGTAGATAATAACATCGCTCTGCCAAGTCCCAACTCTTCACGGTTCTGGCTCCTCAGTCGGTGGAATGAGCTCCCGGCTGACGTCGGGACGGCCGAGTCGCTCGCCAGCTTCCGCGAGAGACTCAAGGCCCACCTGTTCAGAGTTCACCTGGACTCTGCATAAAACAACCCGGACACATTGTGTTGCATAGGAGCAAGGGGCGAGGGGGGCGCCGTCAAATGCATGCCACACTCGCTTGAGCTGGGGTTCACAGCCAATCCAAACCTATCACTCTGAGAAAGTATTTTAGCTGGAAATAGAAGACTTTTTTTTGCAGAGAATTTCCCCTCATTTGACAACCTTAAAGCATTTTAGTACAAAATAACACAGAAATGTTCACCAGGAGTTATATGTCAAGTCATGGATGTCACGTTCAAAAAGCATGAATGTTGGGATTTCCGCAGGCAGATTCAAATGAAGTACTCGATGCACACACCACAACACACACGAACACACACACACACACACACGACCACACAGCACTTCACGCACACACACACATTCACACACAGTTTAGCATTTAAGAGCAAAGCAATGTCTGACCGGCAAGATGTGACTTATATGCTGCAAGTCCTTGAGCATATCATAGACACACACAGGCACACACACACACACACACACGCACACGACACGCACACACACACAGCACACGCACACGCACACACACACACACACAACACAGGAGAACAACAACAGATGGCTGAGTGACCCTGAGGTCCTGTCCCTGGAACAGTTAGTTGACATTTTGGACACAGTTGTCACTTAGACTTAGTCTCTCTCTCTCTCTCTCTCTCTCTCTCTCTCTCTCTCTCTCTCTCTCTCTCTCTCACACACACACACACACACACAGTCGCAGGTGTGCTTGACAGCGGATCACGATTGTTTTGCTTCCCTCGACACTCACTTTGTTTATTGTTCTTATTTTCTCTTTTCCCATATTAATGGATCACTGAAGAAGTGTCCTCGTGAAGAAGTCACTGATGTAATTTATAATGAGCATGCAGTTGATTTATGAGAGAGAAAGTATGTAATTAACTGCCTTTTTGTCTTATCTTTCTTTATGAGGTGAGGAAGCAAGTATTTCATTTTACACAGTTTGGATATTTTCAACAACATTTCAACAACATCCTGGAGTGGAAGTGAAGCTCCTGTTTCAGTTGGAATTCGAAGTGCTTCAGGGAAGAGACACCTTGACGTCCCCCAAACAAACTGGTTGATGGAGACAACATAAATAAACCAAAACAGGATTCAATTTATGGTCTGACTCCGGTAAAAGTGACAAAATGGCGTAGATTACAATGTTGAAGATCATACAAGACATATTTCCGTGTTTAAAAAAATACCAATTATAGGTCCGCTGCCCCTTTAAGTCTACAAACTGTAAATCATCTTATGCAGCCCTGAGCACATGATTGTGTTGGTCCAGGTAATTAAGATGGATGTAGAGTTCTTTACATGCATGAATTAATGTGTTTGTGGTGAGCAGCGCATGGTGACGTACAGAGAATATAAGGAGGAAATGTCAATTTCACACCTCACCTTCCAACACCTTCAGAGGCCTTGTTCGTCTCAATCAATTATTAGTGGCTGTATGCCACTGCGTAATGGATTGACACACACACACGCACGCACACACACACACACACACACACACACACACACACCACACACTCACTCAGAGACTTCCACAGTACAGCTGCGTGGACAAGATGCAGATGCAATGTGCACATGGATGCAAAAGACCGCGCAGGGTAAAAAAAAAACAGACAGGAGATCAACCTGGAAAGCGAACGAGCCGTCGACAGGCTCTGTCGCTAGCAAGACTCTGGGACACACTGCAGTGTGGAACGAGCGTTCCACAGGACAGGATGGAACCTATTCTTCTGCATGGAACGTTCGGCAAAAAATTTAGCACGCTGAAGCCCTGATCATGCACATACAGTATGTTCACTGGCGTGTGCTGTGCCTGTGTGTGTGTTACGCTTCCACGAAGACATTATGCTGTCCACCAAGACATTTATATATATATATGTCTCACCCTCGTGTTAGACATACAGTATATATGTCTTTGCGCTTGCTTCCCTGCATGTCATGTCAATATGTACACATTGTGTATTTGTCCATGCTTGATTGAGGTTCTATCCTCGAGGTTCTATACATAAACAGGAAGGTTCCCACCACTGCTGCACGTCAGTGTGGTCACGGATGCCTCTGTGTGGACCTGAAGGAGTGGTTCTGTTGCTACGGTTACTCTTTGTGGACCTGTAGGACTGATGCTGTTCCTCTGGTTATTAGTTGTGGATCTGTAGGATGTGATGCTGTTGCTATGGTTATGTGGAGGTGTAACGATGTTGCTATGGTTACTCCTTGTGGATCTGGGGGAGTAATGCTGTTGCTATGGTTACTCTTTGTGGACCTGTAGGACTGATGCTGTTCCTCTGGTTATTCGTTGTGGATCTGTAGGATGTGATGCTGTTGCTATGGTTATGTGGAGGTGTAACGATGTTGCTATGGTTACTCTTTGTGGACCTGTAGGGCTAATGCTGTTGCTGTGGTTACTCTTTGTGGACCTGTAGGGCTCATGCTGTTGCTATGGTTACTCTTTGTGGATCTGTAGGAGTAATGCTGTTACTATGGTCACTCGTTGTTGATCTGGACCAGTAATGCTGCTGCTATGGTTACTCCTTGTGGATCTGTGGAGTTATGCTGTTGCTATGGTTACTCCTTGTGGGTCCGGGGGAGTAATGCTGTTGCTATGGTTACTCCTTGTGGATCTGGGGGAGTAATGCTGTTGCTATGGTTACTCTTCGTGGATCTGGAGCAGTGATGCTGTCACGATGGTTACTCCTTGTGGATCTGGATGTGCGATAGTGCAATGTCCAAAAACAACGGGCAGGACTCTAACAGGAAATAAATGGTAATGTTGGAAATAATACCTTCACTGTCTTTTACCTTTCAGTTATCGGTGTTCCTTGACACGGGCTCAAAGCAAGGATTTCAAATGAGTTTAAATACAAGTCTGCATAATACCACCAATAAACCACTGCAGCAACAACCTTAGTGTTGCCACCGAGGCAGCATGGCAGAGACTAACTGGCGCTGACCGTAAACGATGCGGCGTTGCAGCCTTTAATGAACGCATACGTGTCTCTCCTCTCACGTCCAGTGAACACGGTGTGACAGTCCTTTCACCCCCTCACGAGTAACGCCCCCATCGTCAAAGAGACACCGATGTTTACATGCGTCAGCAAAACAAGTCAAGGAGCTGGCCGAGGGTCGGAGGGGGTCAGAGGGGTCACGACCATTCACAGAGTAAAAGATACTGCGTAGCTACTGTTGCATAGGGTTTTCCATTGCGAAGATTACAGGTGGAGGAGAGAGAGCGAGAGAGAGCGAGAGAGAGAGAGAGAGAGAGAGAGAGAGAGAGAGAGAGAGAGAGAGAGAATGCAATCCCCGCTCAGTTTCCTCCTCCTCCGAGCGAGCGAAGGCTCCCTCGGGCCCAACAACACGCCAGCGATTGCCTTCAGCACCCAATAAAGTCAAACGTCGACCTTATTTACGGGTCACAAAAGACACACACACACATGCACGCGCACGCGCACGCACACACACACACACCAAGCACAACACTAGTGTTATGGTACCTTTTTCATTATTGTGTGTGTGTGTGGTGTGTGTGTGTGTTGTTGTGTGTGTATGCATGTGTGCATGTATGCGTGTGTGTGTGTGTGTTGTGTGTGTGTGTTTTTATCCACGGCTCTGTTCACACATGATACATGCGTGGATTCTGCATGCAGAGCACAGCATGCTTACAAATCGCTGTCTGATGTATGTATGAGTTTATTCACCTTTATTATTCAACCAGGCAAGTCATTAAGAACACATTCTTATTCACAATGGGAATTGGGGGGGAAGGGTAAAAGCCTGTATATATACTGTTATATATTCTTATTATCAATTAGCATTACTCATTGCAAGCCTTTCTTTCAACCCACGGCACATCAGCTCTGAATAATCTTTGTACATCATTAGTAAAGTCATTAAAAAAAAAAGAAATGTATGAGTACTGCTATTCAACCTTCACTCTTGCACATTCATTGTCATAGTTGTTTCCATGGGCAGATGTGATGCCTGGTACTTGAGAGTTCTTCTGCATGCTTACCTGGAGGCCATATGAGGACGTCGTTCTCATAAGGGAGGTCTACGCTGGAAGTCTCCGTCAACTTCCCGGCTGTTCCGAAGCCTCGATTAAGTCTCGGGAATCTGGGAGCGGTTGAAGGTGAGTCCACAAGGCCAAGACAAGACGGTGAGTGTTTTCCCGAGACGCCAGCGATGCACGCCAGCCTTTCTAAGTCTTCCTCATTCCGACATTCAAATCAGACCAATTTTCTGCCAGCGGCTCCTTAAACGAATCCAGCCGAGGAGTCATGACTCCCTTCTGTTTCTAAAGGAAGAGGTGTTACAAGTTATTAATGTAAATGAGTCTGGAACAGTTTCTCAATTTACGATCATTGCTGAGCCTGCGCTTGTCATTGTTTCCCCACAATACTGAACTCACCGACGCGGCACCCTTTTAGTCTCGCGCTTAAACAATATTCATTACATCTCATCTGTATATGCATTGCACGAATACACACACACACACACACACACACACACATACGTACAGCAAACGAAAGAGATATATAACAAGATTTAGCATTAAGCAGTTTCCATGCAACTAAAATTATCGTGCAGTCATTATCGTCACATGCCTATCACTAGTGTGTGTGTGTGTGTGTGTGTGTGTGTGTGTGTGTGTGTGTGTGTGTGTGTGTTCTCAGACTGTTACAGAGCCGGAGAGGCCATACGACCAAGAGGGAAATGCCGTTCCCAGCACATGTATCCTCACACTGACTAAAGCCAATCCAGCCTAAACAGCAGCTCTCCAGAAACAGCACTTCCAGCGATTCTGCGGTGCTTTCAGAAGGCTAAGGTAACAGATTGCTGGGATGTAGAGCCCATTCATCAATGTCATGCCACACATATGGACAGACACACACACACACACACACACACACACACACACACACACACAGGTTTAAGCAGCCTCACGTGGTCAGCAGAGTCAGGCTGATTTGAGTCTGGGAGGCTGGGAGGGGGGGTCTGAGGGGCTGGGGAGGGGGCGGTGGGGGTGGGGCTGCATACCTGGCAA
>PIJE02000398.1:335121-342621 GCA_002895965.2 Coryphaenoides rupestris | reverse complement strand
GAGCTCATATCTATGCTGGGGCGTAGGGTCTGACTAATGTTTGGAGGTAGGTAGGGGCGGTTCCGCTGACAGCCATGAAGGCCAGCACCAGTGTCTTCACCAGTGTGAATCCAATGCGAGCGATTATTGGGAGCCAGTGGAGTGGGAGAATTTTGGTAAGTTGAACACGAAGCACACTGCTGCGTTCTGGATCCTTGATATCTTGCTCTTAACCTCTAACTTAACCTGTATAAAACACAGAATCTAGCAGAGAAGTCTGAAAAACCAGAGGGGGTCAATTTCAGGACCCTATGGGCAGAAACCTTTGAGGAACGCGACCATATTTGGGCATGGGACTGAGTAATCAGTTGAACGAGCTGCAGCCGAGGCACCCCTGGAGGTGAAGCAGCTGTAGGAAGTCAGTAATCACTCACCAAACCAACCAAAGCGTTTCATCAGGAAGGTTCTCTGGCAGAACCACAGGTACGTCTCAAGAATCTCCCCTTCCCATCACAACATTCAGACCCTCGTAGCCAATCACGCTGGTTACATGTGGCCATACATTGATATGTATGTATACAGTGACACACAGTGTAAATGTCTCATTATGACTGATTAGTGGAAGAATCGCTAAACAACACATTCCTGGTATAAGAGACACAAACACCGATGGCTCCCGGGTCCCCAATACGATTGGGCGGGGCGATCGGTTGGGCTTTTTGTCGAGAAACTTCAGCAATTCAAGTCAATTGGAACAACGGTTGCTGCAGTGATCGAGAAAAACATCCGCCGATTGCACGGTGAATTGCGATATTCTGTGTATTGTTTCAGACGTCACCCCGTCGCCTTCGCCATTTTCATCAATGATTGATTTTGCGTTTAACCTGTCATCTTGTATCTCGTGTCTCGTGTCTTCGTGAACTGACAGTCCACCATGCCCCGTAGACAAAGACAATAAATCAATAATAACATCAGATTTATTCATCCCGGATGGAATCCTATGTATGTATGTATGTATGTATGTACAGTATGTATGTAAACCTTTATTTATACAGGGAGGGCCATTGAGACTAAGCTCTCTCTTTTGTTCATATGGTACTGATAGCATTGTGTAGCATCGTATCCTAGCTATCTTGCTGTTTACCAGCAATGTGTCAACCTAGCAATTGTGAGCGCCTGAGACTCGTTCTATTTTAATCCTACTGTAGCGTCAGCAGTATAATGCGGTTTCACTCTTTTGGGACAAATGTACTTCTTGTGAGTCACTTTGGACAGAAGCTACATGCCCTGAATGTACATGGAAATGTAATTGGCTGCAGGGTTCCCCAGGTCTAGGTTGGATCACCAGAGACACATTCAGTTGTCGATGTTTTTTTGTTGTTGTGGGCTTTTTTACTATCTTTCTGTCTTACCGTCTTTCTACCTTTTTGATATTGGCTTAGCTATGTGTTTGTGGTGGATTTTGTGCTGTGTCTCTGTCTGTGTCTGTCTGTGTCTGTGTCTCTGCCTGTGTCTGTGTCTGTGTCTGTGTCTCTGCCTGTGTCTGTATCTGTGTCTGTGTCTGTGTCTGTGTCTCTGCCTGTGTCCTGCTGTGTCTGTGTCTCTGTTGTCTGTGTCTGTCTGTGTCTGTGTCTCTGTCTGTGTCTGTGTCTGTCTGTGTCTCTGTCTGTTCTGTGTCTCTGCCTGTGTCTGTGTCTGTGTCTGTGTCTCTGTCTGTGTCTGTTGTCTGTGTCTGTGTCTGTGTCTGTGGTCTGTGTCTGTGTCCGTGTCTGTGTCTGTGCGTACACGAGAGCTCAGAAGGCTTACAAGTACAAGTAACTATTTAGTGACACATAGACGATCTCATGGCCTGAGCACACAAAGAAAAAGTAGACAGTATTTAAGACACACACACACACACACACAGGACAAGACACACCCACAAACAAACAAATGTACACTCTTCATACTGGCTGAATCAGCAGCGGCTGGCAGAATGTTAAATGTCTTGATGACTTCATCCGTGGATAAATATCTGTATGTTGTATCTCCTCTCCTCTCCTCTGCGTCCGCACGGCTGGGCTGGAACCACGCAGGCACAAGCAGCCTTTGATTGGCTTGAAAAAGTCTGATTGGATCGGCAGCGATCACAATATTTAGCAGTTAAACCTGCAATCAGTAACGTCCCCCCACCCCCGCGTGATTATTACCACGACGCCGCGGCTCTCGGCAGGCGCGGCGCGACTCGTGTGTCTTTATTATTATCTCACTACATTTACGGGACTAATTATTGTGGATTGTAGCAACGTGAAGCACACCACACACACACACACACACACGCCAGAGCTAGCTGACAAACACACGACAGCCTGGTGCAGCTGCAGACCGGTGACTAGCTAGCAGCACACCTGCTATATCTCAGAACAATGACAGTGTGAAGACATTTCTGCAGAAAAAAAAACAACTTGAGAAATTTGACTCAGTAGATTCATGTTGTGAGTGAGGACAGATCAACTTTTATTATGTATTTATGTATTTATTTATGTTATGCACAAATGACTTGCAGAACCGCGTCATTCTACATTCTGGAGATAGACAACAGTGTTTATATTATTATTTGAACCAATGAGAAGACGTTCTGATGTTTTCCACTTAAACCCAAACTTAAAAACTAACTGTTGTATGTATGGTCAAGTCAATCATCCCGATTGAACTGAGTTCAGTAGGGATTGAACTGAACTGAATTCATGAGGCAAAGTGAAACTTTGCTTAAGAAGTTTATACTTCCAGTGGTGTGTGTGTGTGTGTGTGTGTGTGTGTGTGCGTGTGCGTGTGCATGTGTGTGCAGTCTGCAGCTCGCGGGAGAACATCTCAGGACATTACAGCAGGATAAGACTAGAGCAAACACACATACACTCACGCACATGCACGCACGCACACACACACACACACACACACACACACACACACACACACACACACACACACACACACACACACACGCTGTGTGACAATCTCATAAGTCACTGACCTAGTGGAAACCTGGTCTTGGCTAGCCCACCTTAAACAGAGCCCTCTGGCCAAGGGGGTGATAGCAGCGATACGAAGATGTGACCTGGGAGCACAGACAGAGAACAAGTGAGATGGGGAGTGAGCGAGGGAGATGCTACAGCCCACTAGAAAAGGGTGGCTGTGTGTGGAGTATCCCAGCTGGAATGAGGAAGCAAATGAAATTCAGTAGAATGAATGCTGAATGCTGTAGTACTGAGATAAAATCTAACTTGTACACCTTCTGTTTTCCTGTTGACGCATTCAAGCTTGTCAAGCGATATCTCTCATCTTCGGTGTATTCGTGTTCCTTGTTCATAAGTAGCAGCTAAATATTCTAGCTGTACACAATGGTGTAACATCCAGCCACCTATCCGTCTACCCATCCATCACTCCCAGCCAGGTATTAAAGGTGCTTTAGGTACGATTTGAGAGCAAGGGCAAGATTTTGAAAGTAAACAACCAAAGAAAAAACCTCCCTCCCTTCCCATGTTCCTCCACCCTTGAAAAGTGGGCACCTGTGATCGACATACAAGATGGATTTCCCCCAAACCAATCAGGGAAGAGAAGCTCTGATTGGTCAGAAATGAGCACGCGGCGTGTTCTAAATTCAAAATTGGCTGATGCAGCGGCGCAGTCTAATCAAAACAAATTCTCACGGCACGTTTAACTCACTTACAGCTGACGGATGGCTGTGTGATTGCTAACAAATTGCACTCGCAATAGTAGCTCTTAAATCATACCTGCGGCACCTTTAATGTCTCCTGCGGCACCTTTAAAGTCTCCCAGCTCTTCTTCACGGGGAGATCCCAGATGTCTCTTGCAGTCACCGTGGAGCAGGCCCAGGGCTCCCTGCCACCAGTCCAGGTGTCTTATATACAGGGCATGAGGCCAGAGAAGAAACCTCACCAGAAGCCTCTTCGCCATTGCCCAGAAACGTCCTCTGCAGAACTTATCCTTTCCCCCTGAATCACTGCTCTCCTGGTGGACGGTAAACTGGGTCCCGTTCTTTTTCAGCCGTGACCCAAAACTAATGAACCGGTATCAGGACAGGACAGGACCGATAATATCCAGCAGCTATTTGAGATCCACCTGAGGTTGATATAACGCATGCCGGGGCGAGCCATTCTTCTTCGTAAGCGGTCAGGGCATTTTACAGCTGATCCGCACACACTGACTAGTTTCCACACCACAAACTCGGCATGTCTAAGCTGACCACCACGATTCCCGGAGGTCATGAGAAGAGATTCTGTTTAGAAGGCAGCATCATCCATCCAGTAGTAATGGCCTGCAACCCTTCTCCCCCCCCCCCCCCCTGACCTCTAGAGACATCTCTGTCTCTGCACTGCCTCACCTGAAAATGATTACAAAAACCCCATGGCCACTGTGTGTTCAATCCATGCGAATATCACAGCCACACTCCAGGAAGAACTTACTGCAGAGAGGACGGAGAGAAGGAGGCTGGGAACAATAATCGAATGTCGGTTTCAGGAATAACAACGCAGACTCTGGCGCCTGGAACCGCAGCCGGTCGGCCGACCTTTCACCCCTTCTACCAGATAATCACACAAGCACAGAGGAAGGGGGCTGGTTGCATTTCGTACGGTTCAGGCAGAAGCTGAGGACAGCGTGCTTCCAGAGGTTATTTTGCTCGGAAGGTGCAGTGAAAAAGGGGGTACAGGGTCACTGCTCACAGGCCCCCCCCGTCTATTAGACCGCCACGCGGGCGTTCGCCGCATTAATACGCGGGGCGTGTTCAGAGCAACGGTCATCGGTTCGGCTTTGCCCCTCAACGCCATTGCCCCCCCGTCAGATCCTCCCGACTGCGTTACTCGTGAGTGAATGAACATTCGGCCGCCCCGTTGTAAATTTGCGACTCTCCCATTCTCATTTAACGCGACATAAACGGCCAGCGGTTTAGAAGCCGTGTGTGAGATATGTCACAGAGACGGACACGAAGCGAGGGCGAGAGAGAGAGAGAGAGAGAGAGAGAGAGAGAGAGAGAGAGAGGGGGGGGGGTGGGGGGGCGTGGGTGGAAAGAGCGGTAAATTGGGACTGAGCAGACATCACAGAGTGGGCTACGAAGCCAAAGGTTGAGCCCGCTGTCATCTCTAAGAGTGGTTTTAATGAGAGCGCGGTATTATAGCGGAGCGTGACATCCTGTCATCTGGTCGCCCAGGACAAGGACCAGATCGGGAAGGAGTGAGGAGAGAGAGAGAGAGAGAGAGAGAGAGAGAGAGAGAGAGAGAGCGAGAGAGAGAGCATGAAGGGGGTCTTGGCCACAGAGGAAAACAAGGGATGAGAGGAGAGAGAAAGTGAGGGAGCGGAGAGACATACTGTAGATGGTGACAAATGGATAAACGGAGGAGAGAAATGTTGCAGGAGAAAGCATTAAAACGGAGGAATTAAGGATAACAGATCTGAGAGAGAAAGAGAGAGAGAGACAGAGAGAGAGAGAGAGAGAGAGAGACAGAGAGAGAGAGAGAGAGAGAGAGAGAGAGAGAGAGAGAGAGAGAGAGAGAGAGAGAGAGGAATAGAAACAGAGAGAAAGCGCAGCTAATAGACTATACATTGGACTGCCTTTATAGGGGCTAGCTGTTTTCTCTCTCCAATTAGCGGTGCCATGACTGACTTGAGGAACACTGTGGGGAGGAGGAAGTATGTAGAGAATCTATGGAGACTCAGCAACTTTCAAAATGACACCCGGGTTAGACAAGCCCAGAATAGACTTATCAGCAGCGAATATTTTCCGACTGGTATTCCGACTGCTGACAATGTGATGTTCCAATACTATTTCAAATACTAAACTGGGGCTCATATAACCCGGAGCACCGCCAGCCCTCCGCCGGCCCTCCGCCGGCCGTACACTCTGTCAAAATGTAAATGTAATTTCCTGCTTGTCCAAGTAATGTTTTGATACAGCACTTTTTGGGGCCAAAATATTACAATAAGATAATGAGGCTTTCAAAAAACACAGGGAGGGGGGGGGGGGGTGGGGGGATGGGGGCAGGGGAGTGTCCTAATGATGTTGGTATGTGTGTGTGTGTGTGTGTGTGTGAGAGGGGGGGGGGGGGGGGGTGTTTGTTGGAATTAATAAGCAAACTCGTAGAAGGTCGGTGGGTAAAGTCAAAGGCAAGACTAGAGAGAGAGAGAGAGAGAGAGAGAGAGAGAGAGAGAGAGAGAGAGAGAGAGAGAGAGAGAGAGAGAGAGAGAGAGAGAGAGAGAGAGAGAGAGAGACGAGGTGAACAGGTGAAATGTTTGTCCTGCTGTCAGCAGTCTGGCTATCATGGAAAATCATCTCCATTCACCTTGGAAACATTCACACACACACACACACACGCACACGCACACGCACACGCGCACACACACACACACACACAGAGGTCACCTTAGCTCAGGTAAAGACAGAGCTGGGCTTGATGTGTCTGCTTGTCATTTGGTTAAAAGGCTGTCCTGTCACCACACACACACACACACACGCACACACGCAGCACGCACGCACACACACACAGCACACAGTAACTTATACCCATGAGGATGTAGTTGATAGAAGGATGATCATGTCACTGCTGTCTGGGCAAAGGTGACCCAGACCCTCGGCAGGCCCTCATGTCTTAAAATACACTCTTGTTTTAAATCACACTCTCTCTCTCTCTCTCTCTCTCTCTCTCTCTCTCTCTTCTCTCTCTGCTCATCTTCTCATGCTGTTCTCTCCTTGCTAGGCTGGTCCGGGTAAGTGCACACACTGTCACCCGTCAACACCACGTCGACGGAAGTACTATGAAGTTGGTTCAACGTTCAAATGTGGGCCTGTTCAGTGGACGCGGTTTATTGCCTAAATAGATTTCCCCTTAATAGTGATTATATCTTGAACTGCTACAGTCCTCAAGACACAATAGAAGGATCAAAAGTGGTGAAGGCTTCGTCACTCTGTGGAACTGATCAGTATACTCTTTAGACTCTACAATTCTTCAGGATTATTTATGGTTCCTTATGTGCAGCCACTACTTGTCTTCAAAATGCGAAATAATGGAGAAATTCAGACTATCAGTGCACCGTCCATCGATGCCCATACGATTCAAACATCAGAATTTATGCTGATTGGTCAAAGAATGCCTGCCGTTGCTTATGAGCTCAAGTAGTTCCGGTGGTTCAACACTACCGCCAGGTACCAAAATAGCCTGAAGAAAAAACGCTCGCAGAAAACTGTTCTGGACTGTGTGGTCGACTGCCTTCCAGTGGTCGGAGGGACTGGAATGCGCCATCCATTGAACATCGAAGCTGCTTCCAGCCGTCCGGTCCGAGAGAAAACGGCACAAAACGAAATCACTCAGTGTCGACTCTACGAGACAATCATCTAATACTAGAGCCGCTCGGGGCTCATAGTTGGCAACTCTCTCACCGCCTCACTCGAGGCATTTGGCAGTAAGATCACACTTTCGTCCATGGGGGCTATAACCTCAAATTAAATCCATTGACGGACATATGCTGCAG
>PIJE02000398.1:330098-334781 GCA_002895965.2 Coryphaenoides rupestris | reverse complement strand
TGCACCTCTTTTGGCTCGGTGTTGGGGAAACATATCCCTTCTGTGCTCTCATCTCTCTCTCTCTCTCTCTCTCTCTCTCTCTCTCTCTCTCTCTCTCTCTCTCTCTCTCTCGCTCTCTCGCTCTGTTATTATCTCTGTCATCTTCTCACGCATGTCTCTCCTTTTAGGCCGTCCGGTAGTGCACACACTGTACCGTCACACCACGTCGACGAAGTACTATGAGTTGGTTCACGTTCAATGCGGGCTTGGCAGTGGAGCGGTTATGCTAATAGATTCCCTTAATAGTGATTACACTTGAACTGCACAGTCCTCAGACACAATAGAAGGATCAAAAGTGGTGAGGCTTCGTCACTGTGGACTATCAGTATATCTTTAGAATCTACAATTCTTTAGGGTTATTATGGTTCTTGTGCAGCCACATTGTCTCAAATGCGAAATAATGGAGAGATTAGACTATCTGTGCACGTGCATCGTGCCATAGATTCTCAAACAAGAATTATGCTGATTGGTCAAAGAATGCCGCCGTTCTTATGAGCTCAAGTAGTTTCGTGGTTCACACTCCGCCAGGTACCAAATAATGCCTGAGAAAAACCGCTCTGGACTGTGTGGTCGACTGCCTTCCAGTGGTCGGAGGGACTGGAATGCGCCATCCATTGAACATCGAAGCTGCTTCCAGCCGTCCGGTCCGAGAGAAAACGGCACAAAACGAAATCACTCAGTGTCGACTCTACGAGACAATCATCTAATACTAGAGCCGCTCGGGGCTCATAGTTGGCAACTCTCTCACCGCCTCACTCGAGGCATTTGGCAGTAAGATCACACTTTCGTCCATGGGGGCTATAACCTCAAATTAAATCCATTGACGGGACATATGCTGCAGAAGTTTTTCAGACCGATAGGTGAACTTTCTTTTTATGTTGCCACATAGGCCCAACTTCGGTGTCGCTTTGTCCGATCTCCAACACACCAAAAGTTCACAGTTGGCTCAGCTGTCTTTTGTGAGGCCAGTCTGAGTCTGAGTGTCATGAGATTTGAATGGTTGGCTCTGACCCCGGAATGCACAGCTTGCCGCTATATATTTGTGCTATGTTTATGTCCTGGTTAATGCTTGGTCAGTCTGTCCCCCCGCCCCCACCCCCTCCCCTCCCCCTCTTCCTCTTCCTCTTCCTCCTCCTGTGTCCAATATTATCATCTGTTCCCATGTTTGTGGAGCTGTCTGTCGTTCAAACTGACTGTCTGCCTGTCGGCCTGTCTCTCTGTATCTGTTTTTGTTGGTCTTTCAGTCTGTAGATCTGTCTGTCCATGTCAGTCTTTCGGTCAGGGTTAGGGTCGGTCTGTTTGCCTGTCAGTCTGTGTATGTCTGTCTGTCGGTCTAATGGTCTGGCAGTCTGTCTGCCGGTCTAACGCTCTGGCAGGCTGTCTGACTGTATCTGTCTGTGTCGGTCTTTCGGTCTGTCGGTCGGTTTGCCTGTCAGCCTAATGTTCTGTCGGTCTAACAGTCTGTCGGTCTGTCTGTCGGTCTAACAGTCTGCGGTCCTGTCTGTCGGCTCTAACGGTCTTGTCGTCTGTCTGACGGCCTAACGTTCTGTCGGTCTACGGTCTGGCGGTCTGTCTGTCGGTCTAACAGTCTGGCGGTCCGTCTGTGTGTCTGTCTGTCATTTTTAAAGACAAATGAATAAACCAAAGAGAAGGAGAAGTGGGCTCCGAGCATAGACGTGTGTTTTTTTGTGGGACAGTGCGTTGAAACATAAATAGTGGGCTGTGTATAAATAGAGCACGGCGGTCCAGCCCCTCGCCCGTCACGACGACACGCAACACGCACTGTACATCCACACTGCGTCGAGGCGCACCTCGCGCGCACTGCAAAGCAAAGTAAGGCAGGTTATGGGAAAAGTAAAGAGGTGTTTTTATGACCTAGTTGGGACGGGAAAACAGGTTATAAAGGACTGAACACACACACACACACACACACACACAACACACAAACGCACACACACATGCCATTGTAGAGATGTGTGACACGCCTTACTTCCGTGCGATCAACGTTCCGCTGACCCGGGGAGTGCTTTAGCGCGTCGATGCTCGAGCCTGCCACCGTATATATAACATTGAGCACACAATGCAAACTGATGGGCTAAGTGCTGAATACAATAAAAGATCATCGAAAGTCATATAGAGGATCGCTGTCACAGGTACTTGAGAGGCACTTATGGGCTTGGCTGGGTGGGGGGGTTATAAATACGATCGGGGGGGCTTATAAAAACAACCCTTCCATAAGGAGTAGGAAGTAATTTCGAATGCCCCCCCCCCCAAGAGCTCAGCCACCTGGAACCTTTGCAAGTGTGTTGCAAAGTGGACGCTTTATTTAGGTCCTGGTCCCGCCAGGTGTTGGCGGGGTTACCGCTTAACCCGTCGTGAGGTATCGGTCTCTGTAGTTCAGCATGTTCCTATCTGTGTGTGTGTGTATGTATTCTATGTGAAACAGCCTGAAGGAACTGTCTGTGGTTCTCTTTAGTGTGAAGCATTCTGGCTGGTTATTAGCTGTTTCGCCTGCCTACCTAGTTGCCTCATTGTTCATTCTCCTTCCCTCTCTCTCGGACACACACACACACACACACACACGTGTATGCGCGCGCACACACACACACACACACACACACGTGCACACACACACACACACACACACACACAATGACATGTCACTTAGCCTCAATCAGGATACGAAAGGACAATTGACCTTCATGGAGGAGCCGTTTGGTTTCTAGCGGTCTGGACCTTTGGGAACTTGAACAATGTTTTTGTCCAACCTCTGACAAAGTCCATGTGTACTCAATGTCTCTCTCTCTCTCTCTCTCTCTCTCTCTCTCTCTCTCTTTTCTCGCCCTCTCGCCCTCTCGCTCTCCTTTCTCATCTTCGTCTGTTCTTACTGAAGTCCTTCTACCCATTTAGATTTAAACAGTGTCACCAAACGCCATCTACTGGTCAAATTAGGCGCTGCATCCTTTGCAGGGGCCATGTGCTATTTAATTCTTATGCAGCAATGAATTGTCCCACTTAAAAAAAAATAAATAAAAAAGATTCTCAGCGTGTCCTTGAAGCAGCGGCACAGCAGCACTTTTGCATTTTGTATTCATTTAATCTCTTTTTAGGGCAACGAACATGGATCTGCGTCACTGCGGCGCTAAAGCTTTAAGCATGTGTGAATGAGGTCACAGAGTCGCCCCGGAGTGACGCTGAGCGGTGACATTTCACGACGCCGCGCCGTCGTCGGGCAGATGACGATCGTGACGATCGTGAGGGTAAACTAAGAAGCCACCGGCGAACTTGAGCCCTGTGCAGTGTGAGTGTGTGAGGGAGAACCACTGATAAGCGGAACAGAACATCTCGCCCTGCTTCCAGCCCTGGCCTGACAGAGGGAGGAGGGCCCCTACCGCCGTTATCGAGCCAGAAGAGGCCGTCTGAGCTCCGGTGGGGGGGGGTGGGGGGGGCTGGACGTCCATTGCAGCCTCTGATCGTGGTGGAGGTGAGGGCTGGAGAGCAGGGCTTAAAACGGGCCATGAATTATAGAGCGCGGCTGCTGATGAATAATAATGATTCATCATAGATTTTTTTCTTTTTTCCACTCTTATCTTTCCGCCCTGCTTGACCTCCTCTCGAATGGAGGTCAGTGTACAGGAGCTTTGGGTGGTTATGAGGGGAGGGGGGGCAGGGGTGGGGTTTATCGAGCCTCATCCATCCCGGCTCCCCCCCCCACCCCCACCCCACCCCCCACCCCCTAACACACGCTGTAGTGAGGATTTCAAGGTCCTTTGTGCAGGCAGGACCAGAGGGAACACTGCAGGCATGGCGGTCCGAGACCCCGCGATCGTCGTCACGGTTGCTGAACTCTGTTGTTGTTGTTGTTGTGGATGTTGCTGTTGTGGTTGTTGGCTGTGTTGTGTCCGGCGATGACTGAATGTGCAAAAGTGTGTCTAGATGGCTGTTGGGATGCTATTAAAGTACAAATGTTATGATTATATTATACATATACTGTGTTACTATGGTGACCTATTTTGGGTGGTAAAATATCTAATAATGCTTATTGCTGTGAATTTGTGAATTTTATGATTGATTTCGATGGGAGGAAAAGAAATTCAGCACCGAAACATAACTTTGTTGGGTTAAAAAAAAGGTTAAAAGGTTAATTTGTCTTTTGCAATTGACCTGAAAGGACTTTTCTCGTGTTTCTGATTAGCAACCACCTGAGCTCATCAAACATTCATGCTCTATTCAGCAGAGCTATCGTTCGGCAGTTGGCGTAATCCCAAAATATACTTTGCCGGAGTCGGTGCATTAGTTAACTTTCATAAGATATTTATGCTTCTTGCGCAGCCGTCTGCCTGCCAGGAATTAGGCCGCCGAAAAGAAACGGGCGTTGCATCCATAGCATACCTTGAGTGGGTCATTGTGGATACGGTTCCTACATCGGTTCCTACATCAATTGGTGTTTAATCAAACCATAATGATCATGTGGTTACGTGCCAAAATGTGGTGGAATCCACACTTTCCCACTAATTAGTCTGGTTTTTTTTTGTAATCGTCATTTAACATTTTCAAAAGCACTAATCCGCTACAAAAATGTGGCAAAGGGTAAAGCTAAAAGGAAAGCTAACGGTGCCTGGATCTGTTGCGAATATATATATA